>ML313124.1:0-25939 GCA_005239505.1 Nicotiana paniculata | reverse complement strand
GAACGGACGAAATCCAGATGGAAGCAACTGAATTTTTCCTTCTTTTTTTTTTGTTTGTATCTGCTTTCCAGTTCTTTTCCTAAAGTTTAGATCTCTGTTTTTGTTCTATGTTTCCTTTGCTTTTTGTTTCTTTGTTTTCCAAAAAATCCCCCTCCCCGTTTTTTCCTTTTTTTTATATATAATAAGTAATTGGCAGTCGGTTTTTGTTCCCCCCCCCCCTTTGGAGTGAGAAAACGTGCGTCGTGTGTGTGCATATGATCGTGTGTGTAACGTGAGTGAGTGATGAGGGGTTGATGGGGAAGGGACGTGAAACTAAAGCTAAGAGAAATCTTTTTTTTTTGCTTATTTTGTTACATTTTGTTTTTTTCTTTTCGTTAGTTGCTTTTTTCTAAAATAGCTTTTACTTACTTTTTTTTTTTTAAATGGAGAAGAAAAATAAAAAATAAAAATAAAAATAAAATACATAACTAAAAATATTAGTCAGCTACTTTTAGACTTAGATATTATATAGATAAGAAAATTAAACATTTACACTATAGTTTAACTTATACTAAGTAAAGTATTATAGCTTACATTTAAAATTAGAAGCAGCCAAATTTATATATATATATCTTCTATTTAAACATAGGAACAAATCTTATATTCTAAGATTGTGAATATTTTTTGTAGTTTTTAATTTTCTTAAATGAAAACTATTAAGAGTAAGATAAAAATTTAAAGTATTAAGATTAGACCTAAAAGAAATATTTACACCAAAATAATATAGAATTTGGGTGTGGTCAAAAATTAGTTGTTCACATTAGGGTTTCTGATTTTTGCTTAATATGTGTTGTTCCTTTTAAATCAGCAATGTTTTTACCATTTTGAATCTTTGAATAACTGTGATTATTACTTTATTGATTTTACACAATATTCCCTACTGATTTCGAGTATTTCCTTACATGTGTGATATTTCCTTGATTGATACTGATTCCCTGTGTTTTGAATCTCACTCGAGATTTTCTTGTTGATTTCCAGAATTATCTTGCCTTATTTCTATGAATAAACCTGCTGTCAATTAGTTCTTATACACTTTCCTTAATTAGGATATTCTGTATTTAGTCTTAATCACATGCTCTATAGTCTTACTACTACTTATATGTTAAAATCAGCTTCTCAATTGATTTATTTCCTTGTTTATCACTGTTTGTTACTGTTGAACATTGACTCCTTAATTAAAGGGAGTACTTATATTAATTAGATTCTAATTAGATTTTATTTCTATAATTATGTTAAACCTTTATTTGTTACCTTATTTTCTGCCTATTTTCAAAACTATATATGCTCTACTCTCTCATTAGCACAAGACACGATCAGACACACACACAGAGACACACGCATACTCATTGCTCTCTCTCATACTTTCCTACACACTCTCTCTTATCGACTACTGGCTACTCAGTCGGCTGAAAGCCAAGACTGAGTAACTTATTACTGCTCTACTTCTCTACTTGTTCTACTGCTCTCTTGCTCTACACACTACTGTCTTATTGCTCTACTTCTCTGTACACTACTGTTCTATTCTCTCAATCTTGACTGGTATGTCTTCTATTTGATTTACAGCATCCAAAACAACATGTTTATGTTCGTATTGCACTTTCTCTTATTCCTTTTGTGCTTCTACTTGTGGTTCTACTGTTTACCCTGTAACTAGCATATCTATTCTGTCTATGTGATTTCCCTTCCCCTTATTTTAGCATGTCTACTGCTCCTCCTATTTGTTTGTTACAATTCTGCCTTACTCCCTAACCCCAGTAAAATGTCAGCATGTATTCATGATCCCCCTAGCTACTAAGTAATCATGAACCCCTTCCCGGAACTTAATGTGTGAACCCGTTTGGCATCCCTCAATATAATGTTGTTAAGCTCCTGGCATGAACATTTTGTGATAGAATGTGTTGTGAGTGTTTAAGTCCTGTAATACTTTCTCTGATGTCTACCAGTGTGCAAAATGTGCTTTCGCATGTGAACAACTTGTCCCCAATTCCCCTTTCCCCTGTTTGTGTTCATGTGTGCTATTCTGATTCTGAGATTGTCCTACTCACATTCTTTCAAACTAGTTTTCACCAAAGCAAACTCTTATGTCACCCATTTTTAAACTTTTTTTCAATTCAACTCTTTTCTAAACTATATCAAGCACTCTCACATACTCTTACAAGTCTAGGTTCTGCCCCCTTAATGTGTGACTTCTTAGGGACCCTTATGAGCTCCCTCTGAACTCTGACACATTAAGGCTGGCTCTTCCACACTTCACTTACTCTATCTTGGCTATGAAATCTGGGTGTGAGCACTGCTCGGGATCCCTTGAGATCCTTAGGGAACTCTGACACACCTGGATCATGTGAAAGGTTGTGAATAGAATGGAAATGAGGTATTCTGGAGATTCTGAGCCTATCAGTACGCTCCCTATAGTATAACTTCTTCTTTTCATTATTCAGTTATGTAATTCATGCAAATGGCCTATAATAATTGTTGTAAACAACTATTTGGGGATGGATAGTGGAAAGGGAGGGGTAAATACGCATGCTATAGTTATTAAAGGGTAGAAACATGTCCTTAGGATCTCAAGGGACTAGAAACCATGACTTTTAGGTCCGACGTCTATTGTTTTCAGCATATGCATATCACTTATAAATTTCCGTATTAAAACATGTTAATAATTGGTACTTTTCCATTATGTCATACGCTGCCACGTACACTTAGAAATCATGCTTTAGGATAAAAACAATGCTAATAAACAAATTGTTTCATCTCTTCTTCATATTCTGAAAGCATGTTCAAGCATTTATGCATTTAGGAAATCTTGCTTAAGTCCTACATGTATGTCATTTTGAATTTTTGTGCATTAGATATCCTGCCATTAGGATTGCATTCACATCTGTTTAGGCATCTCTAGTAAATCATGAATAAAAACAGATTCACATAACTGGTAACAATTCCTAAATCCTGGACATTTAGAACAACATGTTTAGTGATATAATTCAAACAGTTCTTTAATAATCCTGACAACTACTGAGCATTGTCCCACGCCTAGGCAAGCCTTAGGTGATTAATTTTGTTAAAATTGGAAGTCTTCTTGTTTATGTATACTGCTTAACCATCAGCAGGTTTAAAATCAGTAGGAAAAACTTATTAGGACTTCCTCTCTGAGTTATGAAATAAAAGGCCTATTTCTTTGACATTTCTAAATCACCTAGATACCATGCTTTAGGATTCTGAATTAATATGGACCTTAGATGTGTAGGAGACATGTTGTTTATGTGTACTATGTGTGGAGGAATACTTGAGCCTTTATCTGCTTTCCATGCTTTCCCTTTATCTGCAGTCCTACTTGTTTTGTTATCTGTCGCCCTAGAATTTTTACCTTTAAAACCTGAGGGTCTTCCTAGCACCTCCCTTTAGGATAGGAGTCCTAATTTCCTCCGGGACTAATAGGAAGGGACGGGTAACAACATGCAATAGAGTTCGTGACCAACATGCTCTTTAATTACCTTCACGGGGTGGGAAAGGGTAGAATATGGATATGATTACCAGTGCGCTAATACCACGTGTAGCCCCTCTTTGAGGAGTGATTATCGGGTATTGTACTGATGTGATCCATATGAAAAACAACCTAGGACTCCCCCTATCCTTTATATGCATTTTTAGACCATAACTCTTTTAAAATCTTGCTGAAATATTAAGTATTTCCAAAAAAAAAAATTGTAACACATGTGTGCTTAGACTATGAGTCTTTCAAAACTCTTTACTTGGTTAAACATTAATTTCCTATTTGCTACTTGCTTAAATTCACAAAAGTTGTTTGGCCGGGAACCACACTTGTGGATCCTGAGGGGTGTCTAACACCTTCCCCTTAGGATAATTTCAAGCCCTTACCCTATCTCTGGTTAACAATGTAGTTGTAAATGAACCCCTTTGGTGTCCTAACGCACCTTTAAAAATCGTTAGGTGGATTCCCAAAAGGAAAGAGTTGTCTCAACCAAATGTCATAAACCCGATCTCCGCGAGGAAAGAGGGGGCGCGACAGCATGGCGACTCTGCTGGGGATTATAGGCTTTTACCATTACAAACCGCTTTGTGAATTTGTCCGAGTATGCTTTGTTTGATATCTGCTCCTTTCCTTTTCCCCCCTCTATGTGCAATTAATTGTTTTTCGAATATTTATTCCTTCCAAAAGTCAAAACTAACATGTTTCTTTGTTTTCCTTTGTAACCACTTTAAATCATAAATGTTGTATTTACCGCTTTCCTAACGTGAAAATATATGACAACATGTTTTTAATGCTTATTTATTATTGCATAATCATGCTCAACATTCATACTCCACTCGTGCCAAACAAAATACTATAGCAACGCTTGATGAGTGGTTGTGCTCTTCCTATATTATTACCCCCTAAATTCGAAAAGGCTTATTTGCGGTAAAACTAGTCGATCAGCGGTGCAGTCGACGATTCCGTGTCTTTCCCCCTTGAGTTGTCCGCTCGAGGGTACCAGTCTAAAACCCCATAGAAACCTTGCTCTGTTATGTTGTTTCATGCATCATGGTCAAACCTAGCCAGGCTAAAGTGTGGTCCGCACGATAGCTTTTAAGATTGCCTTATCCAAAAGTCCACTGGGTTTCCCTTAACCCAAATGGACATCATCACGTTCTGTGCATTTATTTGGAGAACTAAATGCTTTATGCTAATTGTTGATGTTAAATAGTTGAGTCTGGTGGGGGTAAGGACCTAACCTTGTTGCCTTACAGAAAAATGAGGCACGAAGTCCCCAGATTCCGCATGGTCTCCAATATCCATCCAAGATTGCTAAGTTGGTGGGAAGATTTACATTTTAGTGATAAAAATCTCGTCAGAAAATACTTGGGAAATCTACCATCTCTCCTAGAAATCCAGCTTAACAACATGATAATAGAGGTTTCTACCCTGTTCTGGGATTGTGAAAGGTCCGTGTTCCGCTTTGGGGACATTGAAATTACACCTTTTCTGGAGGAAATAGGAGGACTGGATGTCCTAGTATGGGAAACCTCGGCGTTGATAATGCTTGAGAACCGCACAGGCAAAGGTTTCCTCAATATGATGGGTCTGAAGAAGAATGCAGAACTGGTATACTTAAAGAAGTCAAACATCCCTTTTGACTACTTGTACGAAAGGTACGCTCACAGAAAATCATACAGTACCTACCACGACGAGTTTGCCATCACATCCTTGGGACACATCCATCATAGAGAATTCATCTTCATGTTTTGCTTCTTGGGTATGATTGTGTTTCCAATGAATAAGGAGAGAAACCACACTATACTGGCCATGGTAACCAAGACACTAATGGAAGGAACTGGTGGGAAAAACTTCAGCATTCTGCCCATGATAATTGCAGACATATATCGAGCCTTGGAAAAGTGTCAACGAGGGTCAAGATACTTCAAAGGCTGTAATCTACTACTTTAGCTTTGGCTCATGGAATATCTCCAAAAGGGCGAATACCAACAAGAAATTCATCGAAGAGTTTGGGATGACCACATCTCTTTCCACCATCCAAAGCGAATGAATTACATCCCCAACATGTTTGCTCATCCTGAGAATGCCAAGGGATGGGTCGAGCTCTTTGATAATCTGACTGAAGAACAGTTTCAGTGTATGTTCGAGTGGTTTCCAACAGAGGAGTTCATCGCCCATTTCAGAGATGCACCATTCCTAATACTAATTGGTCTAAGAGGAACATACCCTTATGTACCTCTTCGAGTTATGAGGCAAGCGGGTAGGAAACAATTCATACCCAGGGTCGACAAGATGAGCCATCTTCGAGCTGACTTTCAAAATGACGATAGTCCTCACAAGTTCCAAGCACATCACATGTGGCACTGCAAGATTGTAATGGAGAAGGACACCATCAAGCCAGAAAGATATCATGTCAGTTGCACCCCTTTCTATCCTGGTTGGTTGGCAGAAAATTGGGGTGGTCTACGCGAGCCAGGGTTGTGTAACGACCCGGTCCGTCGTTACGTAGAACCTGCATTATAATTGTTGTTGTTGACTTTTCATAGGTTGGTTATTCTGTTACTGATGTGTTAGAGTTGATGGGCTTGAAATCGAATGGTTGTAGTGAGAGTTCAGTCATTTAGCCTTTAAAAATAGCCTTAAAATGGAAAAAGTCAACTGAGAGTTGACTTAATTGTAAACGACATCGGAATGCAGATTTTATGGCTCGAATAGCTTCGTTAGGTGATTTGGGACTTAAGAGCATGTTCAGAATAATTTTGTGATGTCCGGTGTAGAATTAGGCTTGAATTGGTGAAAGTTAGTTTTGATGATTTCCGGTCGGTAGTGGAAAATAGGCTATCGGGGTCGGAATAGAATTTCGACAGTTGGAACAGGTTCGTAATGTCAATTTGGACAGCTTCGGCATCGTTGTTTTGGATAGCTTCGGCATCGTTGGTGAATTTTAGAAATTTCAAAGTTCTTAGGCTTGAATCCGGTGTAATTTTGGTGTTTTGATGTTAGTTTTGGTGTTTTGAGAGTGCAAATAAGCTTGAATGATGTTATGTGACGTGTTAGTATGTTTGGCTGGGGTCCCGAGGGGCTCGAGATTGAATTCGGGTTCTTAACGGAGGTTTGGGCTTGGAAATTGCAGCAATACAACTGTTGGTGCTGCTGTAACCGCACCTGCGAAAGTTTGACCGCAGGTGCGGGTCCGCAGGAGCAGGCAGTGGGTCGCAGGTACGGTCTCGCAGGTGCGGAAACCCTGGGCAAAAATATAAATTAAACTTTCCGCAACCCTAACATATGTTTACACCATTGTTGTACGGAAGAGAGTTTTTGAGGCGATTTTTGAAGGGGAAAATCAGTGTTCTTCATAGAGCTAAGTATTTTGATAATTAAAACTCAATTATGGGTGATTGTAGAACATAATCTCAGTATTAATTCATGAAAATCGGTAGAAAAAGGCGGGTTCAGGGCTTGAGATTATGAGACCTTTACGGATTGATTTGAGGGGTCAAACGAACTCTTATTTTAGTGTTCTTTATATGTACGGACTCGTGAGATGATGAAGGAAAATTTTGTATAAAAATTTCTGAGTTTCGGGACGCGGGCCCGAGGATCGGGTTTTTGAGCTAACTTTGATATTTTTCGATTGGAATTTATTCCTTAAGCATAAATTGATGATAAAAATCTGAACTTGGTAGATTTGGAGCCTTCAGAAGTTGATACGAGAGGCAAGCGTGTTGCGGAATAGTTTTCGGGCTAGTTTTGAGGTAAATAATGTCTTTAAATCCTGTCCTGAGGGTATGAAACCCCGGACTATGCACCCTTTCACCTGTTTTGAAATGCAAAGGTTGAAACTTTGGAAATATATTCCTATTTAGGCGACTATTGAGTTGCTAAACCGACTTTTAAGCCTATGCTTAATTGGTATTATTTTATTATGATATGATTTGGGCTGTAAGCCGTGTTTGGGGCCTAGTGCTGATCTGTTTTCCCCTTGGGGGTTATGTTTACTATATTTTCCTCACTGATATGTTATTATTTTTCACTCAGTCTTTCCCTGATAAATTGTTTTGACACTCAGAGTATTTGATACTATTTATTGAAAAATAAAACATTGTTTTGGGGTCGAGAACCCGGTATGTTTATGACCTAAGGGCAAATTGAGAGTGTCTGACTGAGTGAGGCTTTCAGGCCTATATTGTGAGGAGGCTTTCAGGCCTATATTGTGAGTAGGCTTTCAGGTCTTATATGAGGGAGGCTTTCAGGCCTATATTGTGAGGAGGCTTTCAGGCCTTATGTTGTTATAGCGCTTGGGTTGTAGGAGCCCCTCTGGAGTCTGTACATATCCCCAGTGAGCGCAGGTACCTATTGAGTGATGATTATTGTCGCGGGACTGATACTGAGTGATGATTATTGCTCGCGGGGTTGTTACTGAGTGATTGAGAGAATGCCTGAGGGGCAACTGTTACGAGAAATGATTTTAGCCCGAGGGGTAGATTTATGATGATTTTTCTAAGTTTTCGAACTATGATTTACTTCGTTTTCAAACTGCTTTTTACTGAGAGTTTTACTGAGATATACTGATATTACACTTGTTTCAAAGGATTTCTGGAAATTGATTTCGAACTTATGTATTTGACAAATACTACCTGGTGACTGGGTGTTTTACTGGCTTTTGTGAAATTGCGTATTTGTACTGTGTGTTCTAGAATTCTCAGACTGTGAAATATTTTCATTACTACTGAGTTGGTGTACTCATAAAGACTCCATGTGCCTCCGTGCACAGATTCAGGTGACGATCTGGAGCAGTAGTTGTCCTTGCTCGTAGCATCAGTTCACGGGATTTCGAGGTAGCTGCCCAGCGTCCCCAGCTTCTCAATTTCCCTTCCTTATTTAGTTTTAGCAATTGATTCAGAGACGTATATTATAGTATTAGCAGAGTTAGATTTATTTTATTCTTAGATGCTCATGACTATAGACTCCAGCCTTGGGAAGTTTTGTTTAGAGTTGTTAGACTATTGTTGGGACGCAAAGATTTAATTACATTATTCTATGTTGTGGTTGCTGCTTATTATTAAATTGTGAACTTTTATAATTGAACAGATGCGTAGTAATGAGATGGTTGGCTAGCCTAGTTCCACGATAGGTGTGAACACCTAATTTTTGCCCCGCATAGAAATTACTCCAAAAAATTATCCAAAATATTTTTTTATGAATTTTAGGAGTTTTTCTCTATTTTAGTTGAATTTCATGTAGGTTTAATATTTTAAAATTATAGAAAAAACATAAAAAAATTATCACATTTTTCATTGCATGCCACCTTAGGTTTAATTTGCAATTTTAGGAATTAATTACTTATCAAGTTGTAGAATTAGTACATTAAAATTATAACAAAAATACTTTAGTAATCTCATATACATTTTTTAGTTAATTAATTATTTTAAAATAGTAAAGTAAGTCAATTTTGCAAAATGGTTTGATTTGGATTATTGAGTTGTGGTGGCTAATTTTGCAACATTCAAAGCATAAAAAGAAGAGAAAGTTGTTAAGGTTAAAATTGGACTTGGGCCAGCAATCAGGCCCAATTATTTACCAAAATCCGCCCAGTCCAAGAGGAAAACAACCCAAACCGGGCAGACCCACCAAACTGACCCGCCCCGTTTCTTTTAATATAAAACCCTCTTTATAATTTTCCCCCCATTTGAACCCTAACTCTAACAAATCACAGAAGCGGCGTTGTTACTATTCATCGTCTCTTTCCTCTAAGCCAACCTCAACTCGCCTGAAACTCAGGCGAGTTCACTCAAGTGGGTCCCTTCTCTCCACGTCACTTTAATCCAAAGGATTTCTGACAAAAAAAAACAAGAATATTCCCTCCGAATTTGCACGATTTCTGTACTATTGAGCGATTTCTGGATGAATAGGAGCCGTGGATGGATGGAAATCGATCCAAGCCTTCTATTTGTCCCTAAAATCGTTCACAAACAAGGGAATTTTTTGGATCCGAGGCAGAAGCTTCGAGAAATTTTGAGGTTATATATAAGGTATGTTATTTTCTTGTAAGAGGGAGAAAAAAGAAAATGAGAGGAAAATCGATAACAAAAATCTTCAATAGCTTAGCCAAAAATTTTAGGTTTTTTTTTTGGGTCGTCACCTTCTTCGAGTTTTTTTTTTCTTCTTCAGTCTGTTTCTTTTCATTTCAGAAAACACATAAAGAAAAATGGTTTGAGTTCATTTTCTATTCAAGTTTTCTCCATCTTCTCAGAAGAAAGAAATAAAAAAAAAAGAACGTTTTCAGCTTTTCGTTGTGATTCTTTTTATCTCAAAAATGGGCTAGGAATTCAAAAATCTAGATCCCAGATTCAGAAGACAAAAACACACAAAGAGATAGAAGCAGGAGTTATGAAATTACTCGGGGTGTTACCATTCATTTTTTTTTTAAAATTATTTCTCGGATTTCTGGAATATCATCTCGTATAAAAGTGCTGGGGGATTTGCTTTGCTCGCTGTTGTTTAAGGCTGAAATTCCAATGTTTCCGTTTGTGTTTAGACATTTGCTTCATGACCAGCTCTGTTCTTTCTTTGAAAGGAGTTCGAGATTCAGTTTCCATTTCTTGATTTTCGGAAATTAGGTATGTGAATGTTCACTTGTTTTTCGTTTCAAATCTATGAATAAAGATATGAGTTATTTAAGCCATATTCCTGACTGTTTTACAGATGCGTCACTGAATTCGATTAAGATTTCATCTATTTTAGTTTGTCGCTCATTCTCGCTTGAATATTAAACAGGAAGTGTTTTACGTGTAAGTGCAGTTTTGTCTGATGTGCTGTTATGCCTCTTTTGTAAAAATAGTGGTGCTAATGTGGCTTGAAATTTCTGATGCATTTCTTTGAAATTAGCTGTAGAAGTTCTCTTTTGATCGATTAATGTTGTCATTTTTGGACATTGCTGAAGTTTTGGAGAAGTTCTGTTTGCTGCTACTCCATTGTTGAACTTCAACACTTCATTTGAGAGCCTTTAGTTGATCTTTTCAGCTTGTTTTGAACAATAGATGCGCATATGACCTCATGCACTTACGCTTGAGTTGTATATTTAAATCGCCTAGCCTTCTTCATTGGTTGAGTGTTGAATTTATGCTCATGTTATGGTGTAGTTCAACTATTTTTGGTAATACTCTCCTAGTTAGGCTGTAAATGGTGTACAAGTAGTGCCAACATTTTTCCTTCATTTTTTGACTCATGGATTAATATAACAGTTGTGAAAAATTAGCAAGTTATTTCTTATCTACTAGCGTTCATTTAATACGCCATTGTAATGAACAGATTTTCAAATGCATAAAAATTCCCTGTTAAGACTCTAGCACAACTGTTTTGTTTCACTCAAGTCTCGTACTTCATTCACAAATGATTCCCCATAATTCATAGACCTCACGACAAATCTCATTTCCTTTGTTCACATTTCCTGGTTCATGTTCTGTTATGTTGAATTTGTAGTTTTGGGGAAGTATTTGATTTAGCGGTTCAATGTTTGTATGAATTTCATTTTGGCGATAGGATCTTCTTTCATTTTTAAATAGATGCATAAGTAGATGAACCGTTAATTAGTAATGGGTGTGAGATTTTGAGTTACAAGATATGCAATTAGATCACCATCATGACCATAGTCTTGACCACGTGATCTACACTCGGGTGCGACAACCCATGTCCCCGTCTTCAACTTCAAACTATAATAAAAATCACACGTTGTAATTGCGGGTGCATTTCATGTGGCGTATTTATAATGTGTCCAAAAATAAACAAGTGCACGCCATCGTGACTTGTTTCAAGATAAATCCATAAAATACTAAAAGCGGTTAAAAGTTTAAAAGGCTAAATGCACGATAGGCTAAAGTACGTAAATAATCAGATAATTTAGGCCAAATATTAATAGTTAAGTGACCGTGCTAGAACCACGGAACTCGGGAATGCCTAACACCTTCTCCCGGGTTAACAGAATTTCTTACTCAGATTTCTGGTCGCAGACAACTTAAAATAGAGTCTAAATTTCCTCGGTTTGGGATTTTAATAAAACGGTGTCCCGGAACATCGTCAAAAATCCGGGTGGCGACTTTGAAAAATTAAAATAAATCCCAAATCCGAATGATGTCACTTTAAAGTGAAAAACTCCCTTATTAACCTTCATTAATCTGAGGGTGGAAAAAGGAGGTGTGACAGCTCTGGCGACTCTGCTGGGGATTCAAACTCTGAATCTCTAGTTCAGGGTTAAGAATTCGATCTTAGAATAGCTGTTATGTTTGGCTTTCATGATTATCTGATTTTTACGTGTCTGAGCCTAATGTGCTAAATGTAATTTTTTTACCGCTTTGATATTATTTGGACTGTATATAAACTGTTACGAAACCCCCTTATCTCTGAGTCTTCTAAATCATCTGGGAAGTGTGCACTTCGTGTGACTTCTTTTCTGTTAGAGTCATATCCAAATTTTAGAACGAGGTTCGGACAAGTTGCAAAGCCGGTGAAGCTTCTGTATTCCCGGTACGGTGCCCCCCTCGGCTCGAGCTATCCGTTCGGGTAAGCCAGGTCTAGAACAATAAACCCCAGGATTTAAACTTAGAATAACATAGCCTCATGTCGGATCCCTAGTAGGAACGTTTTTTTGCATCATATACATTTGACTTTAGGGACTCAACACAGGGGTTGGGTCCGTCTAGGACAGGTGTACCCAATTTAAAAGACCATCCCGATGCATCTTACATGCTACTTGCGTATCTGTCTATTTTGGCTTACATGTTGACTGGCTTCTAAAATGGGAAAGAAAATCAAAAAAAAAATCAAGAGTGAGAGGTAGGTATTTCAAAACTGCTGAAACTCTCCAGAAAAAAGAAAACAAAAGAGAAAGAAAATAAGTGAATGTGTTCAAAAGTCATATTTTCCCGATTCCATCAAAACTGACAGAACTACGCGGGTTTGATTCTATGTGCGATACGTAGGCAAACCTCATCGGTTCCGACCCCAAATTTTAAAAAAAAAATTCCCAAAAAAATAAATTTTCTACCTTTTTGTATTCCTCAATTTTTAAAAAATTCAAAAATATTATCCTTCCCTTCCTTCTTTAGAAAAGTCTTTCCTTGATTCCCCAATTTTTATTAAAAATATTTTCCTTTAATTCCTTCTTTAGGAGTCTTTTCTTAGGAAATTTCAAACAAATAAAAGATTTAAAAAAAGAGAGTTTTAGAACCCAAAAATATTTCCTTTGTAAGAGTCTTTCATTCGAAAAAAGAAGACAAATCAAATCAAAATTCCCAAAAAAAAATATTTTCTACTTTTTTTATTTTCCAATATTTTCAAAAAAAAAATCAAAAAATATTTCCTTTACTTTCTTCTATAGAAAGTATTCTTTTAGGCCCAAATTTTTAAGAAAATACAAAAATATTTTCTTTTAATTTCTTCTAAAAATTCAAAAATATTTTCATTCATCTTTTGTAGTTTTTCTTTCGGAAATTGAAAAGAAAATTCAAGATTCAAAAAATATTTTCTTTAGACGTCTTTCATAATTTTAACATAAAGGTCCAAAAAATCCAAAAAATATTTTCTTTTTTCTTTAGAAGTTTTTCTTTCGAAATTTCAAAAAAGAAAAAAAAAAGAAAAAAGGAATCGAAATCAAGAAATATTTTCTTTCTTCTTTATAAGTTTTTCTTTCAGAAATTAAGAAAAATTCAAAAATTCAAAAAAAGAGTTAGTTTATTTCCTTTATTCCTGATCTTCCCGAACTACGCAAGATCTATTCATGCGGCGTCATGATACATAGGCAACCCACATCAGGTTCGACCGAATGATTTTGAAAAAAAAAAGAAAGTGAAGAAAAATATATTTAAAAAATGATAATAAGGACCGACTGAGTCCATTCTAACGTATCTTTTGTTTTGAATTGTGAAGAAAGTTTGAGGTGGTCGGTTTGTGGTAAGCTGACAACACAAATCCAAGGGAAAAATGACAACAGATATCGAAGCTGTTACGAGCGGTCATGAGACTCAGGGTCAGAGGGTTCAACAAGAGTCTACTGTGGTTGAGGAAAATAGAGTACTGAAACAGAAAATGACTGAAATGTGTCAAGCATGGGTCAATGGCCAAGGACCGCCTTTCTCTGTTCAGGGTTTCCCAGAATTCACACTCATCTCGACAACTACCATTCCGGTCTCATTGCCTGATCAATCCTATCCACTTGGGTTCAGTCCTTATCCCATCTGCACGACTACAGCTGGAACTTCTGTTGCTTGCTCCCAAAGTGTGCCATTGGAAACCAATCAAATAACCGTTGTTGTTACGCCTAACTTCACTGTCCCACAACCAACAGTGGTACAGAGGAAAACTCATGAGTCATAATTTGCTACCCATCAAGAACAATATCACTCTCCTGAGTACCATTCGTACCTATTTGATCTTCCTGCAAATATTGAGAAGTCTGCCCAAAAGATGGCACAGGAAGAAATAACCCAAAGAGTGAAAAGCTTAGAACAACAGTTGAAAAACATGCAAGGGTTGGCTGGTCAGAAGAGTATTGCCTTCAGGGATCTATGTATGTTCCCCGATGTTCGTTTGCCACTTGGTTTCAAGGTCCCCAAGTTTGAAAAGTATGATGGACATGGAGACCCCATAGCCCACCTGAAAAGGTATTGCAATCAGCTAAGAGGTGCAGGAAGAAATGAAGAATTGATGATGGCTTATTTTGGGGAAAGCCTTACGGGGGTAGCCTCTGAATGGTTTACTGATCAAGACACATCTCGTTGGTATGTCTGGGATGACATGGCCCGGGCCTTTGTCAAACAGTTCCAATACAACATCGACATTTCCCCGGACCGCAATTCCCTTTCAAACCTAGAGAAGAAACCAACTGAAAGTTTCAGGGAATATGCCATTAATTAGAGAGAGCAAGCAGCTAGAGTTAAGCCACCCATGGATGATCACGAGATAATCACTGTCTTCCTTCAGGCGCAAGAGCCAGATTATTTTCAAAACATGATGTCCGCAGTTGGCAAATCCTTCTCGGAAGCAATCAAAATGGGAGAAATGGTTGAGAATGGTCTTAAGACAGGCAAAATTATAAGCCAAACAGTTCTCAAAGCTGCAACCCAGGCTATCCAAATTGAATCTGGTAATTTGAGTGACATGAATGAGAAGGATGAAGAAATCATGATGACGTCAGGGTCGAGAAGAGGTCCTAGGAAAACATCTCAAAGGTATGACCAGCCTCGTCTGTTTTTCGATGATTCCCCTGAGCACTACTATCCACCTCAAAACCTCCAATACTCTCTTGCTCCACCTGAGTATGTTGTTCAGTCACCAAGACACCCCAGAAAGCGAGCACCAGATCCGAATTTCCTCGATTTGGGATTTTAATAAAACGGTGTCCCGGAACATCGTCAAAAATCCGGGTGGCTACTCTGAAAAATTAAAATAAATCTCAAATCCGAATAATGTCACTTTAAAGTGGAAAAACTCCCTTATTACCCTTCATTAATATGAGGGTGGGAAAAGGAGGTGTGACAATAGGCGCCATCACGGCCTGTTAGTATTTGGGGTCGTGACAAGTTGGTATCAAAGCTCTAGGTTACATAGGGCTCAACGGTCATGAGCAGTTTCAGTAGAGTCTTGCGGATCAGTATAGAGACGTATGTACTTATCTTCTAAAGGATGCAGAACTCTTAGGAACATCTATATCTTTTTGAACTCTTTCGTACCAATCTATTGATTCTTGAAATCTAAACTTATGTTTTTTCATTATCTCGCAGATGGTGAGGACACGCAATACCGATCAGGGTGACCAGGCACTAGCCAGACCCACAAGGGTTCGGGGCCATGGTAGAGCTGGGGGACCTGCCCGTGCAGCAGCCGGGACAGCGCCACAGGATCCCCTTATCGTTTAGGATCAGGTTCCCGTTGTCATTGATTCAGCAGGACAGGCTCAGACACCTGTTGTGCCTATTGTTATTCCGGGTCTTCAGGAGACCGTTTCTCAAATATTGATGGTGTGTTCCAGTTTAGCTCAGGAAGTGGCTATGACCACTACTGCCAATGCAGCTCAGGCCGGGGGAGGCAATCAGACTCCAACTGCCCGGGAACCTGAGCCAGTTGTACGAGGTATTCAGGCACCGGGAGCAGCCCCAGATCAGCCAGTTGCTCCGGTTCAGGGTTATGTAGTCCTTGTTGTGCCTGAGGATGAGCAGTGCAGGTTGGATAGGTTCAGCGGACTTCAGCCTCCGACCTTCAGCGGAACAGAGTGCGAGGACACCCAAGGTTTTCTTGATAAATGTCAGAAGATGCTTCGTACTGCGGGTATTCTGGAGACCAACGGGGTTTCATTTTCTACTTATCAGTTTGCTGGTGCTGCTTTTACTTGGTGGGAATCATTCGAGAGGCGTAGGCCGGTTGGTTCAGCACCGCTCACCTAGCAGCAGTTCTCCACGATCTTTTTGGAGCAATATGTTCCTGAGTCCCAAACAGAGGAGCAGCGCAGGCAGTTTGAGCAGCTGCGCCAGGGAGAGTTGTCAGTTACTCAGTATGAGATGAGGTTTTCTGAGTTGGCCAGACATGATTCGGAGTTAGTCCCCACTGACAGAGAGTGTATCAGAAGATTTGTGGATGGTCTCATGTATCAGCTTCGTATTTTGATGACCAGAGAGAGGGTGTCTGGATCCACGTTTGAGCAGGTTGTTTATATAACTTGGGACATTGAGTCGGTTCGCAGGCAGGAGCGTGAAGAGAGGGAGGCTAAGAGGCCTCAGGGATCAGGTAATTTTAGTGGTGCCCCTCCTAGGGGGCAATTTAAGCCTAGCAGAGGTCGTCCATTTAGACCTCCACAACCAGCTCGCCCAGCTTACAGTGGTGTATCGTCGGGGCAGGGTCCTCGCAATTCTCATCAGGGACGTTCATCTTTTAGTGCCCTTCCAGCTCAGAGCCCGCCCAAGCATTATCTTATCAGGGTTCGTCTATGCATGGTTCGTCTGGTGGTTATCAGGGTGGCAGAGGTTCTCGTTCATTTTCATCTCCAGTTTCAGGTGGTTGTTATGAGTGTGGAGAGTTCGGACATGGGTGGAGCTAGGGGTGGTGGTCAGGCAGCTAGAGGTCGCATTAGAGGGGGAGGTCGATCAGGTGGAGGCCAGCCACATATTTATTCACTTCCAGCTAGGCCTGATGCTATGGCCTCAGATGCAGTGATTACAGGTACTATTTCGGTTTGTCACACTGATGCTTTGGATTTATTTGACCCTAGTTCCACGTACTCTTATGTCTCATCCTATTTTGATCACTTCCTGAATATGCCCCGTGAGTCTTTAGTTAAATCTGTTCATGTTTCGACTCCGGTGGGTGATACTATTGTTGTGGACCGTGTGTATTGGTCGTGTCTTATATCTATTGGGGGTCTGGAGACCCGAGTGGACTTGATGTTACTCAGTATGGTCGATTTTGATGTAATTCTGGTCATGGATTGGTTATCTCCATGTCATGCTATTCTTGATTGTCACGCTAAGATCGTGACCCTGGCTATGCCCGGAATTCCAAGAGTTGAGTGGAAAGGGTCTATAGAGCACGTGCTTAGCAGAGTGATTTCTTATTTAAAGGCTCAACGTATGGTTGAGAAACGGTGTGAGTCCTATCTTGCTTTTGTGAGGGATGTTAGTAGTGAGACNCAGACCTGCCAGGCATGCCACCTGACAGGGATATTGATTTTGGTATTGACTTGGTGCCCGACACTCAGCCTATTTCTATTCCACCTTACCGTATGGCACCAGCAGAGTTGAAAGAATTGAAGGAGCATCTTCAGGAACTCTTAGATAAGGGGTTCATCTGACCTAGTGTGTCGCCTTGGGGTGCGTCAGTGTTGTTTGTGAAAAAGAAGGATGGATCCATGCGTATGTGCATTAATTATAGACAACTGAATAAGGTTACGGTGAAGAACCGGTATCCTTTACCTCGTATTGATGACTTATTTTATCAGCTTCAGGGAGCTAAGGTGTTCTCCAAGATTGACTTAAGGTCTGGGTATCATCAGCTGAAGATTCGGGATTCTGACATTCCGAAGACTGCTTTCAGGACAAGATACGGTCATTATGAGTTTCTGGTTATGTCATTTTGGTTGACCAATGCCCCAGCCGCGTTCATGCAATTTATGAACAGCGTGTTTCAGCCTTACCTTGATTCGTTTATCATTGTGTTCATTGATGACATCCTGGTTTATTCTCGTATCCAGGAAGAGCATGCTCAACACTTGAGTTTGTGTTACAGAGATTGAGGGAGGAGAAGCTTTATGCAAAGTTCTCCAAGTGTGAGTTTTGGCTTGGTTCAGTGGCTTTCTTGGGGCACGTGGTGTCTAGTGAGGGTATTCAGGTTGATCCGAAGAAGATTGAGGCGGTGCAAAGTTGGCCCAAACCGTCCTCAGCTACAGAGATTCGGAGTTTCCTTCGTTTACAATATATTACCGACGTTTTGTGGAGGGATTCTCTTCTATTTCTTCACCATTGACTAGATTGACCCAGAAGGGTGCTCCATTCAGATGGTCTGACGAGTGTGAGGAGAGCTTTCAGAAGCTCAAGTCAGCATTGACTACAGCTCCGATTTTAATGTTGCCTACTGGTTCGGGTTCTTACACAGTCTATTGTGATGCTTCTAGAGTTGGTTTGGGAGCGGTGTTGATGCAGGATGGTAGGGTGATTTCCTACGCGTCGAGACAGTTGAAGGTGCACGAAAAGAATTACCCAGTGCACGATCTTGAGTTGGCTGCCATTATTCATGCCTTAACGATTTGGCGGCATTACTTGTATGAGGTACATTGTGAGATTTTCACTGATCATCGTAGCTTGCAGTATCTACTAAGGCAGAAGGACTTGAATTTGCGTCAGAGGAGATGGTTAGAGCTTCTCAATGATTATGATCTTACTATTTTGTATCACCCTGGGCAGGCCAATGTGGTGGCAGATTCCATGAGTCGCAGAGCCGAGAGTTTGGGGAGTCTAGCTTACCTTTCAGCAGCAGAGCGACCGTTAACACATGATGTACAGGCTTTAGCGGGTCAGTTGGTGAGATTGGATTTGTCAGACCCTCCACGGGTGGTAGCTAGCATGTCTTCTCGGTCTTCTTAATTTGATCAGATTAAGGCACGACAGTATTATGACCGCCACTTGTTAGTTCTTCAGGATAGAGTTCGTCGGGGTGATGCCTAGGATGTGACTATTGGTGATGACGGAGTTATGAGGATGCAGGGCCGTATTTGCGTGCCCAATGTGGATGGTATTCGAGAGTTGATATTAGCAGAGGCTCACAATTCGCGGTATTCTATTCATCCGGGTGCCGCGAAGATGTACCAATAGACAGCAGTATTGGTGGAGGCGGATGAAGAGAGATATTGTTGAGTATGTAGCACAATGTCTCAACTGCCAGCAAGTCAAGTATGAGCACCAGAGACTAGGTGGATTACTTCAGAGGTTAGTTATTCCGGAGCGAAAGTGGGAGCGGATTACGATAGACCTTGTAGTTGGGCTTCCACGGACTTTGAAGGGTTTTGATGCGATTTGGGTCATTGTGGATAGATTGACCAAGTCCGGGCATTTCATTCCTGTCAGTACTACTTATACTTCAGAGCGGTTAGTTGGTATTTACATTAAGGAGATTGTCCGGTTGCATGGAGTACCGGTTTCTATTATTTCTGACAGAGGTACTCAGTTCACATCTCAGTTTTGGAGGACCGTGCAGAGAGGCATGGGGACTGATGTAGAGTTTAGCATGCATTTCACCCGTAGACCGACGGGAAGTCGGAGCGGACTATTCAGATTTTGGAGGACATGCTACGGGCTTGTCTGATTGATTTTGGTGGTTCGTGGGATCAGTTTCTGCCACTAGCGGAGTTTGCATATAATAACAACTACCAGTCTAGTATTCAGATGGCCCCGTATGAAGCTTTATATGGTAGGAGGTGTAGATCTCCGGTTGGTTGGTTCGATCCTGGTGAGGCTAAGTTATTGGGCACAGATTTGATACAGGATGCGTTGGAGAAGGTGAAGTTGATTCATGAGCGAGTTCGCACGGCGCAGCCTAGGCAGAAGAGTTATGCGGACTGGAAGGTTCGGGATGTGTCTTTTATGGAAGGTGATAAGGTACTGCTGAAGGTATCAGTTATCACCCATGAAGGGTGTTATGAGGTTCAGAAGAGAGGAAATCTAAGTCCACGGTTTATTGGTCCTTTTGAGGTGCTTCAGAAGGTTGGAAAAGTGTCTTATAGACTTGACTTGCCACCCAGTCTATCGAGTGTTCATCCGGTATTTCATGTGTCGATGCTCAGAAAATATGTTGGTGACCCGTCTCATGTGTTAGACTTCAGCACAGTGCAGCTCGAGGGTAATATGTCATATGAGGTTTAGCTAGTAGCTATTTTAGCTCGCGAGGTCAGAAAGTTGAGGTATAAGGATATAGCATCGGTGAAGGTGCAGTGGAGAGGTCAGCCAGTGGAGGAGTCTACTTGGGAGGCCAAGCAGGAGATGCAGAGCAAATATCCCCACTTGTTTGAGACTCCAGGTATGATTCTAGACCCGTTCGAGGATGAACATTTGTTTAAGAGGGGGAGAATGTAACGACCCGGTCCGTCGTTACGTAGAACCTGCATGATAATTACTGTTATTGACTTTTCATAGGTTGGTTATTCTGTTACTGATGTGTTAGAGTTGATGGGCTTGAAATCGAATGGTTGTAATGAGAGTTCAATCATTTAGCCTTTAAAAATAGCCTTAAAATGGAAAAAGTCAGCTGAGAATTGACTTATTGGTAAACGACCTCAAAATGCGGATTTTATGGCTCGGATAGCTTCGTTATATGATTTGGGACTTAGGAGTGTGTTCAGAATAATTTTGTGATGTCCGGTGTAGAATTAGGCTTGAATTGGCGAAAGTTAGTTTTGATGATTTCCGGTCAGCAGTGGAAAATAGGCTATTGGGGTCGGAATGGAATTCTGACAGTTGGGACAGATTTGTAATGTCATTTTGGATATGTCTGCAAAATTTCAGGTCAATCGGAGTTGTTTTGGATCGCTTCGGCATTGTTGGTGGATTTTAGAAATTTCAAAGTTCTTAGGCTTGAATCCGATGTAATTTTGGTGTTTTGATGTTAGTTTTGGTGTTTTGAGAGTTCAACTAAGCTTGAATGATTTTATGTGACATGTTAGTATGTTTGGTTGGGGTCCCGAGGGGCTCGGGATTGAATTCGGGTGCTTAACGGAGGTTTGGGCTTGGAAATTGCAGCAATACAACTGCTAGTGCTGGTGAACCGCACCTGCGGAAGTTTGACCGCAGGTGCGGGCCTGCAGGAGCGGGCAGTGGGTCGCAGGTGCAGAATGGTCGCAGGTGCGGTTAGGCGACCGCAGGTGCGGTCTCGCAGGTGCGGAAACCCTGGGCAAAAATATAAATTAGGCCTTCCGCGACCCTAACATATTTTTACACCATTGTTGTACGGAAGAGAGCTTTTGAAGGGGAAAATCAGTGTTCTTCATAGAGGTAAGTATTTTAATTAGTAAAACTCAATTATGGGTGATTATAGAACATAATCTCAGTATTAATTCATGAAAATCAGTAGAAAAGGGTGGGTTTAGGGCTTGAGATTATGAGACCTTTAGGGATTGATTTGAAGGGTCAAACAAACTCCGATTTTAGTGTTCTTTATATGTACGGACTCGTGAGATGATGAAGGACAGTTTTGTATAAACATTTCTGAATTTCGGGATGCAGGACCGGGGGTCGGGTTTTGACCAAATTCGGATTTTTGAGCTAAATTTGATATTTTTCGATTGAAATTTATTCCTTAAGCATAAATTGATGATAAAAATATGAACTTGGTAGATTTGGAGCCTTCCAAAGTTTATACGAGAGGCAAGCGTGTTGCGGAATAGTTTTCGGGCTAGTTTTGAGATAAGTAATGTCTTTAAATCCTGTCCTAGGGGTATGAAACCCCGAACTATGCACCCTTTCACGGGTTTTGAAATGTAAAGGTTGAAACTTTGGAAATATCTTCCTATTTAGGCGACTATTGAGTTGCTAAACCAACTTTTAAGCCTATGCTTTATTGGTATTATTTTATTATGATATGATTTGGGCTGTAAGCCGTATTATGATATCAGTATTTTCCTGATAAATTGTTTTGACACTCAGAGTATTTGATACTATTTATAGAAAAATGAAACATTGTTTTGGGGTCGAGAACCCGGTATGTTTATGGCCTAAGGGAAAATTGAGAGTGTCTGACTGAGTGAGGCTTTCAGGCCTATATTGTGAGGAGGCTTTCAGGCCTTATATGAGGGAGGCTTTCAGACCTATATTGTGAGGAGGCTTTAAGGCCTTATATAAGGGAGGCTTTCAGGCCTATATTGTGAGGAGGCTTTCAGGCCTTATATGAGGGAGGCTTTCAGGCCTATATTGTGAGGAGGCTTTCAGGTCTTATGTTGTTATAGCGCTTGGGTTGTAGGAGCCCATCCGGAGTTTGTACACACCCTCAGTGAGCGCAATTACCTATTGAGTGATGATTATTGCCGTGAGGCTGATACTGAGTGATGATTGATACTGAGTGATGATTATTTCCCGAGAGGCTGTTACTGATTGATTGAGCGAATGCATGAGGGGAAACTTTTACGAGAAATGATTTTAGCCCGAGGGGTAGATTTATGATCATTTTTCTAAGTTTTCGAACTATGATTTACTTCGTTTTCAAACTGATTTTTACTGAGAGTTTTACTGAGATATACTGATATTACACTTGTTTCGAAGGATTTTTGGAAACTGATTTCGAACTTATGTATTTGACAAATACTACCTGGTGACTGGGTGTTTTACTGGCTTTTGTGAAATTGTGTATCTGTATTGTGTGTTCTATAATTCTCAGACTGTGATTTACTTTCATTACTACTGAATTTGGTGTACTCATAAAAACTCATTGTTCCTTTGTGCACACATTCAGGTGACGATCCGGAGCAGTAGTTGTCCTTGCTCGTAGCATCAGTTCACGGGATTTCGAGGTAGCTGCCCAGCGTCCATAGATTCTCCATTTCCCTTCCTTATTTAGTTTTAGCAATTGATTCGGAGACGTATATTATAGTATTAGCAGAGTTAGATTTATTTTATTCTTAGATGCTCATGACTATTAACTCCGGAGGTTTTGTTTAGAGTTGTTAGACTATTATTGGGACTCTAAGACTTAAGTATATTATTCTATGCTATGGTTGCTGCTTATTATTAAATTGTGAACTTTTATAATTGAACAAATGCGTAGTAATGAGATGG
The DNA here is from genome assembly GCA_005239505.1 of Nicotiana paniculata. Lineage (NCBI taxonomy): Eukaryota > Viridiplantae > Streptophyta > Magnoliopsida > Solanales > Solanaceae > Nicotiana > Nicotiana paniculata. The sequence continues at coordinate 3,106 of ML313124.1, read as the reverse complement.
TTGGCTAGCCTAGTTCCACGATAGGCGCCATCACGGCCTGTTAGGATTTAGGGTCGTGACAGGTTCGTTCAGGGCCACAGGGTTATAGATGAAAAGGCTGAGGCACAATTCAAATACAACCAGCTGCGCAAAAGGATCCATGAGTGTGAGGATGAGCACCACGAAATACATGAGTCTAGCAACAAACTGATCAAGGAATGGAAAGATATGGCTATCAGTACCAACAAAAGGTTAGGGTATTTGGAGTGAGGCATAGTGGAGCTGGAGGAAAAATTTCTCAAAAAGGTTGAAGACTGTCAAAATGCTGAAAGGACCGAAGGAGGACATCTAGCCATAGCATACCTGTTGCTGGGACTTCGCTAGTTGGGGAAACTGTACGAGGGAAGTAAGAATGTCGAGTCTGGGGAAGGTCCTTCTGGGACCAAGTAGATAGGAATGTCTTTCTTTTACTTTATCAATGTAATAAGGCCAATGGCCATTAGTGACCTTTACTTCCTGTTTATTTAGTGTCGTTTTGGGATTCGTCTATTTTCTTATCAATAAAATGAGGCATTTAGCATCTTAAGTTCTCCAAATCAATTTGTCGCTAGGCCTATCTGGGGCACAAAAGAGGTCCCCAAATTAGGACGCGCTTTACATTCCCGCACTATGTGTTTAAATACCACAATACTTTTCATAATCCTCACTTACTTGCTACCTTTTGTTTTTGTTTTCCTCTTTCTTTATTTACTTATTCCCCTCCCCAAAGGTTAGTTCGTACACTTTGGCATCATCATCTTATCTTACAAGATCCAGAGGCCCTCCACCCCCTCCTCCTCTTAGTCCTCCCAAAGGCAAGAACAAAGGCAAAAAGAAAATGGAAGATTCAGGTACCAGCAAAAATGAGAATGTGGTTGAACGGGTAGAGGACACTGATGGCCAGGGTATTCGGATTCAGAATGAAACTGTGTCGCAGCTGGAACGAAATTTGTCAAAGTTTCAAGAAGAGCTTGATCAAGTTCGGAATCTGGCAAACCTGTCATTCTCCCTCAACGTCCCAGACGTCAACATCCAGAATCCTACACCTCCTCAAAACATCCCAAAGCAGCAAAATCATCCCGCAACTCATTATCACAACACCTCACCAAAGAACCAAACGCTTCCAGCGTAATGCACTTGCCACACTCCAAATAACACTCCATTGCTTATCCCAGAACCTCAGAACTCCACAAATGACCATTTTCACACTCATGCGCCAGGCCACCATAACAATCCCATCTACGTGGAGACCATGCCACACTCCTCTCCCCCTATCACATACACACCTGAGTGTGACGAAAAGGACCTGCTTATCAAGAACTTGGTCGAGGAACTTAGGAAGCTGACCAGCTGGGTTCAAGGCGTCGAGGGAATCAAGGGAGTCGAAGGGTTGAACTATGAAGACCTCTGTACATAGCCTGATGTCGAACTGCCCGAGGGATACAAACCTCCTAAGTTTGAAATGTTTGATGGTACAGGTGATCCAAGGGTCCATCTGAGAACTTATTGTGACAAGCTGGTTGGAGTAGGTAAGGATGAAAGTATCCGCATGAATCTGTTCATGACAAGCTTGAAAGGAGATGCATTGTCTTGGTACATCAGCCAAGATCCCAAGAAATGGTTGAATTGGGTGAGTATGGCATCTGACTTTATGGACAGATTCAGGTTCAACGCAGAGAACGCACCAGACGTGTTCTATATTCAGAATTTGAAGAAGAAGCCCACTGAGACATTTCGCGAGTACGCTACTCGCTGGAGGTCTGAAGCTGCCAAGGTCAGGCCTGCCTTAGAAGAGGAGCAGATGAGCAAGTTCTTTGTCCGGGCCCAGGACCCCAGTACTATGAATGGTTGATGATGATTGAGAACCACAAGTTCTCCGACATTATCAAATTAGGTGAACGGATTGAAGAAAGTATCAAGAGCGGTATGGTCACAAATTTTGAAGCCTTGCAAGCTACAAACAAGGCTTTGTAGTTTGGTGGTGTGTCTAAGAAAAGAGATGCGGGAGCCGTCATGGTTGCACAAAGAACCAAATCCCCACTCAAATACCAAACTTACCCAACACCTCCACTCACATATCAACCAACCCCAAATTACCAAGCACCCTCACCCTCATACCAAGCTCCACCACCCACTTATCAATCACCTCCACCACAAACTTATCAATCACCTCCACCACCGACATATTAACCTGCTTCATCCAGATACTCACAACCCGCTCCTGTCTACCACACTTACAATTCCCAACCATCTCATTACCAATCACCCCCTACCCATCAAAACTTCCTTAGACCTCGTCCTAATTTTGATCGCAGACCTCCAAAACAGTATATCGCCATCGTTGAACCCATCGACCAGCTGTATGAGAAGCTCAAAGCTGCTGGTTTTTTCACCCCCATCCCTGCTGCAACCCCTGAGAATCCTTCCCAATGAGTCAACCCAAACAAGTTCGGTGCATACCACTCCGGCATGAAGGGGCACACCATCGATGAATGTCGCTCTTTGAAGGAAAAGATAAAATACCTTATTGATAACAAGGTCATCGTGGCAAAGGAATCCGCTCCAAATATCCGCAACAATCCTCTTCCGGACCATAAGGGTGGAGGCATCCACTTGATCGAAATAGAAGATGATTGGGACCCCGAGGGATCAATCGGGTTGATCACAGAAGGCGATGATCCAAAGAAACCTACAGTCACTCTCAACCCGATCATAGTCCAGATTTAACCGTCTGAGGATGCTGAGGTATATATGTCCATGCCTCTTGAGTTTGAAGCAGCGTCACCTGCAAAGACACCAGTATCGATTGAAGTTGAGTTCGTGTCTCCGGCAAATGCACTCGCACCATTTGAGGTTGCCACCTTACCACCCCAGGCACATGTTCCATTCGAAGTGAGGGTAGCTGCGCCAATCACGATGGCGATATCGACCACGCCACCTTTCTATACAAATGATGTACCATGGGACTATACAGCCGAGGCGAGAAGGAAAGGCAAAGTCAAGACTGAAGAAGTTGTTGCCGCGAAGGGTATGACAAGAACTGGTAAAGTCTATACCCCTGAACATCTGGCTGAATCCAGCAGGCAGG
>MDKI01172438.1:0-11937 GCA_005239505.1 Nicotiana paniculata | reverse complement strand
AATGTAACTTGATCATTTCGAAGTTTTGGTTATGGTTTCTTGGGTCATATTTGATGTCCCGGAAAAATATCATGCGAATTCGGTACCGGCTACGTACCACGGCGACCAGCTTGGACCATGGCAGGCGATAATACAGGCACGACTTGGCGGAATTCCAGTTTAATTGCCAGAAAATGCCAAAAATTGTAACTTGATCATTTCAGAGCGTTGGTTATGGTTCCGTGGGTCGTATTTGATATCTTGGAGAAATATCATGCAATCCGGTACCGGCTCTGTACCAAGGCGTCCTGCCTGGACCTTGGCAGGTGATAACAGAGGCACGGCTGACTGAATTCCAGTCTAATTACCATAAAATGCCAAAAAAATTTAACTTGATCATTTCGAAGCGTTGGTTATGGTTCCTTGGATTGTATTTGATGTCCACGACAAATATCATGAGATCCGGTACCGTCTCCGTACCAAGGCGTCCGGCCTGGACCATGGGAGGTGCTAATACAAGCACGAGTGGTGGAATTCAAATTTAATTGCCATAAAATGACAAAAAATGTAACTTGATCATTTCGAAGCGTTGGTTATAGTTCCTTGGGTCATATTTAATATCCCAGAAAATATCATGTGACCCGGTACCGGCTCCGTACCAAGGCGTCTGGCATGTACCATGGCAGGCGATAATACAGACACGACTATCAGAATTCCCGTTTAACTGCCATAAAATGCCAAAAATATGTAACTTGATCATTTCAGAGCGTTGGTTATGGTTCCGTGGGTCGTATTTGATGTCCTGGAGAAGTATCATGTGATCCGGTACCAGCTCTGTACCAAGGCATCCGGCCTGGACCATGGCAGGCGATAATAGAGGCACGACTGACGGAATTCCAGTTTAATTGCCATAAAATGCCAAACAATATAACTTGATCATTTGGAAGCATTGGTTATGGCTCCTTGGGTCGTATTTGATGTCCAGGACAAATATCATGCAATCCGGTACCGGCTCCGTACCAAGGCGTCCGGCCTGGACCTTGGCAGGCGCTAATACAGGCACGACTGGCGGAATTCCAGTTTAACTGCCATCAAATGCCAAAAAATGTAACTTGATCATTTCGAAGCGTATGTTATGGTTCCTTGGGTCATATTTAATATCCCAGAAAATATCATGTGACCCGGTGCCGGCTCCGTACCAAGGCGTCCGGCCTGGACCTTGGCAGGCGCTAATACAGGCACGACTGGCAGAAATCTAGTATAATTGCCATAAAATTCCAAAAAATGTAGCTTGATCATTTCGAATCGTATGTTATGGTTCCTTGGGTCATATTTAATGTCCCAGACAAATATCATACGATCCGGTACCAGATCTGTACCAAGGCGTCCGGCCAGGACCATGGGAGGCGATATTACAGGCTCGACTAGCAGAATTCCAGTTTAATTGCCAAAAAATGCAAAAAACATGTAACTTAATCATTTTGTACAGTTGGTTAGGGTTCCATGGGTCGTATTTTATGTCCGGACAAATATCATGCTATCCGATACTGGCTCCATACCAAGGCGTCCGGCCTGGACCATGGCAGGCGATAATACAGGCACGATTGGCGGAATTCCAGTTTAATTGCCATAAATTGCCAAAAAAATGTAACTTGATCATTTTGAAGCACTGGTTATGGTTCCTTGGGTCGTATTTAATGTCTCGGACAAATATCATACGATTCGGTACCGACTCCATACCAAGGCCTCCGGCCTGGACCATGGCAGGCGATAATACAGGCACAATTGGCGGAATTCCAGTATAAATGCCATAAAAAGCCAAAAAATATAACTTGATCATTTCGAAGCGTTGTTTATGGTTCCTTCAGTCGTATTTGATGTGCCGGACAAATATCATGCGAACTGGTACCGGCTCCGTACCAAGGCCTCCGGCCTGGACCATGGCAGGCGATAATACATGCACGACTTTCAGAATTCCAGTTGAATTGCAATAAAATGCCAAAAAATATGTAACTTTATCATTTCATAGTGTTGGTTATGGTTCCATGGGTCGTATTTGATGTCCTGGATAAAATCATGCGATCCGGTACCGGCTCCGTACCAAGGGGTCCGGCCTGTACCATAGGACGCGATAATAAAAGGCACGACTATCGGAATTCCAGTTTAATTTCCATAAAATGCCAAAAATATGTAACTTGATCATTTTAGAGCGTTGGTTATGGTTCCATGGGTCGTATTTGATGTCCTGGAGAAATATTATGCGATCCAGTACTGGCTCTGTACCAAGGCGTCCGGCCTGGACCATGGCAGGCGATAATAGAGGCACGACTGACGGAATTCCAGTTTAATTGCCATAAAATACCAAAAACTCTAACTTCATCATTTCGAAGCGTTGGTTATGGTTCCTTGGGTCATATTTGATGTCCTAGACAAATATCTTGCGACTCGGTACTGGATCCGTACCAAGGCTTCCGGCCTGGACCATGGCAAGCGATAATACAGGCACGACTGGCGAAATTCCAGTTTAATTGCCAAAAAATGTAACTTGATCATTTCAAAGCGTTGGTTATGGTTCCTTGGGTCGTATTTGATGTCTTGGACAAAAATTCACACTATCCGATACCGGCTCCATACCAAGGCGTCCGGCCTGGACCATGGCAGGAGATAATACAGGCACGACTTGCAGAATTCCAGTTTAATTGCCATAAAATGCCAAAAAATGTAACTTGATCATTTCGAAGCGTTATTTATGGTTCCTTTGGTTGTGTTTGATGTCCCGGACAGATATCATGCTATCTGATACCGTCTCCATACCAAGGCATCTGGCCTGGACCATGGCAGGCGATAATACAACCACGACTGGCGAAATTCCAGTATAATTGCCATAAAATGCAAAAAAATGTAACTTGATCATTTCGAAGCGTTGTTTGTGGTTCCTTTGGCCGTATTTGATGTCCCGGTCAAATATCATGCGATATTGTACCGGCTCCGTACCAAGTCCTCCGGCCTGGACAATGGCAGGCGATAATACAGGCAAGACTAATAGAATTCCAATTTAATTGCCATAAAATGCCAAAAATGTGTAACTTTATCATTTCAGAGCGTTGGTTATGGTTCCATGGGTCGTATTTGATGTCCTGGAGAAATATCATGCAATCCGGTACCGGCTCTGTACCAAGGCGTCCGGCCTGGACCATGGCAGGCGATAATAGAGGCACGAGTGACGGAATTACAGTTTAATTGCCATAAAATGCCAAAAAATATAACTTGATCATTTCAAATTGTTGGTTATGGTTCCTTGGGTCATATTTTGATGTCCAGGACAAATATCATGCGATCCGGTATCGGCTCCGTACCAAGGCGTCCGTCCTAAACAATGGCAGGTGCTAATACAGGCACGACTGGTAGAGTTCCAGTTTAATTGCCATACAATGCCAAAAAATGTAACTTGATCATTTTGAAGCGTATTTATGGTTCCTTGGGTCATATTTAATGTCCCAGACAAATATCATACGATCCGGTACCAGCTCTATACCAAGGCGTCCGGCCTGGACCATGGGAGGCGATATTACAGGCTCGACTAGCAGAATTCCAGTTTAATTGCCATAAAATGCCAAAACATGTAACTTAATCATTTCGTACAGTTGGTTAGGGTTCCATGGGTCGTATTTGATGTCTCGACAAATATCATGCTATCCGATACTGGCTCCCTACAAAGGCGTCCGGCCTGGACCATGGCAGGCGATAATACAGGCACGACTAGCGGAATTCCAGTTTAATTTCCATAAAATGCGAAAAAATGTAACTTGTTCATTTTGAAGCGTTGGTTATGGTTACTAGGGTCGTATTTGATGTACCGGACAAATATCATGCTATCCGGTACAAGCTCCGTACCAAGTCGTCCGGCCTGGACCATGGCAGGCGATAATACAAGCACGACTGGCGGAATTCCAGTATAATTGCCATAAAAAGCCAAAAAATGTAACTTGATCATTTCGAAGCGTTGTTTATGGTTCCTTCAGTCGTATTTGATGTCCCGGACAAATATCATGTGAACTGGTACCGGCTCTGTACCAAGGCCTCCGGCCTGGACCATGGCAGGCGATAATACATGCACGACTTTCAGAATTTCAGTTTAATTGCCATAAAATGCCAAAACATATGTAACTTTATTATTTCAAAGTGTTGGTTATGGTTCCATGGGTCGTATTTGATGTCCTGGATAAAATCATGCGATCCGGTACCGGCTCTGTACCAAGGCATCCGGCCTGGACCATGGCAGGCGATAATAGAGGCACGATTGATAGAATTCCAGTTTAATTGCCATAAAATTCAAAAAAATATAACTTGATCATTTCGAAGCGTTGGTTATGGTTACTTGAGTCGTATTTGATGTCCCGGAAAAGTATCATGCTATCCCGTACCGGCTCCGTACCAAGGCGTCCGGCCTGGACCCTGGCAGGCGATAATACAGGTACGACTGGCGGAATTCCAGTTTAATTGCCATAAAATGCCAAAAAATGTAACTTGATCATTTCGAAGCGTTGGTTATGGTTACTTGAGTCGTATTTGATGTCCCAGTCAAATATCATGCGATCCGGTACCGGCTTCATACCAAGGCGTCCGACCTGAACCATGGGAGGCGCTAATACAGGCACGGCTGGCTAAATTCTAGTTTAATTGTCATAAAATGCAAAAAAATGTAACTTGATCATTTCGAAGCGTATGTTATGGTTCCTTGGGTCATATTTAATGTCCCGCACAAATATCATACGATCAGGTACCAGCTCTGTACCAAGGCGTCCGGCCTGGACCATGGCAGGCGATAATAGAGGCACGAGTGACGGAGTTCCAGTTTAATTGCCATAAAATACCAAAAAATATAACTTGATCATTTTGAAGCGTTGGTTATGGTTCCTTGGGTCGTATTTAATGTCCCGGACAACTATCATGTGATTCGATACCGGCTCCGTACCAAGGCGTCCGACCTGGACCATGGCAGGCGCTAATATAGGCATGACTGGCGCAATTCCAGTTTAATTGCCATAAAATGCCAAAAATGTAACTTGATCATTTCAAAGTTTTGGTTATGGTTACTTGGGTCATATTTGATGTACCGAAGAATATCATGTGATTCGGTACTGGCTACGTACCACGACATCTAGCCTACACCATGGCAGGCAATAATACAGGCACGACTTGCAGAATTCCAGTTTAATTGCCATAAAATTCCAAAAAATGTAACTTGATCATTTCGAAGCGTTGGTTATGAATCCTTGGGTTGTATTTGATGTCCCGTACAAATATCATGTGATTCGGTATCGGCTACGTACCAAGTCATCCGGCCTGGACCATGTAAGGCGATAATGCAGGCACGACTTGGCGGAATGCTAGTTTAATTGCCATAAATTGCCAAAAAATGTAACTTTATCCTTTCGAAGAGTTGGTTATGGTTTCTTGGGTCATATTTGATTTCCCAGAAAAATATCACGCGATCCGGTATCGGATACATACCAAGGTGCCCGGCCTGGACCATGGATGGCGATAATACAGGCACGACTGGCTGAATTCCAGTTTAATTGCCATAAAATGCCAACAAATGTAATTTGATCATTTCGAAGTTTTGAATATGGTTCCTTGGGTCATATTAATTTCCGGGCAATTATCATGCGATTCGGTACCAGCTACGTACCACGGCGTCCGGCCTGGACCATGGCAGGCGATAATACAGGCACGACTGGCTGAATTCCAGTTTAATTGCCATAAAATGCCAACAAATGTAATTTGATCATTTCGAAGTTTTGAATATGGTTCCTTGGGTCACATTTTACGTCCCGAAAAAATATCATGTGATTCAGTACCGTCTACGTACCACAGCGTCCGGCCTGGACCATGGCAGCCGATAATACAAGCATGACTTGGCGAAACTCAAGTTTAATTGCCAGAAAATGCCAAAAAATGTAACTTGATCATTTATAAAAGTTGGTTATGGTTCCTTGGGTTGTATTTGATTTCCCGGAAAAATATCATGCGATCCGGTACCGTCTCCATACCAAGGCGTCCGGCCTGGGCCATGGATGGCGATAATACATGCACGACCGGCGGAATTACAGTTTAATTGCCATAAAATGCCAAAACATGTAAGTTGATCATTTCGAAGTGTTGGTTAAGGTTCCTTGGGTCATATTTAATGTCCCAGACAAATATCATGTGACCCGGTACCGGCTTCGTACTAAGGTGTCCGGCCTGGACCATGGCAGGCGATAATACAGGCACGACTAGCGGAATTTCAGTTTAATTGCCATAAACGGCCAAAAAATGTAACTAGATAATTTCAAAGCGTTGGTTATGGTTCCTTGGGTAATATTTGATATCCCAGACAAATATCATGCGATCCGGTACCTGCTCCATACCAAGGCGTCCGGCCTGGACAATGGCAGGCGATAATACATGCACAACTAACGGAATTCCAGTTTAATTGCCATAAAATGCCAAAAAATGTAGTTTGATCATTTCGAAGCAGTTGGTTATGGTTCCGTGGGTCTTATTTGATGTCCTGGAGAAATATCATGTGATCCGGTACCAGCTTTGTACCAAGGCCTCCGGCTTGGACCATGGTAGGCGATAATAGTGGCAGGATAGGCGGAATTCCAGTTTAATTGCCATAAAAGGCCAAAAATGTAACTTGATCATTTCAAAGCATTGGTTATGATTCCTTGGGTCGTATTTGATGTCCAGGACAAATATCATGCGATCCGGTACCGGCTTCATAACAAGGCGTTCGGCCTGGACCATGGTAGGGGCTAATACAGGCACGACTGGCGGAATTCCAGTTTACTTGCCATAAAATGCAAAAAAATGTAACTTTATCATTTCAAAGCATTGGTTATGGTTCCTTGGGTCATATTTAATGTTCCGGACTAATATCATGTGACCTGGTACCGGCTCCTTACCAAGGCGTCCGACCTGGACAATGGCAGGCGATAATATAGGCACCATTGTCGGAATTCCTATTTAATTGCTATAAAATGCCAAAAAAATATAACTTGATCATTTCAAAGAGTTAGTTATGGTTCCTTGGTTCATATATGATATCCCGGACAAATATCATGCGATCCCGTACCGACTCCGTTCCAAGGCGTCCGGCCTGGACCATGGGAGGCGATAATACATGCACGACTGACGGAATTCCAGTTTAATTGCCATAAAATGCCAAAAAATGTAACTTGATCATTTTGAAGCATTGGTTATGGTTCCTTGGGTCGTATTTGATGTCCTAGAAAAATATCATGTGATCCGGTAACGGCTCCATACGGCGTCCGGCCTGGACCATGGCAGGCGATAGTACTGGCACGACTAGCGGAATTCCAGTTTAATTACCATAAAATGCCAAAAAACTTTACTTGATAATTTTGAAGCATTGGTTATGGTTCCTTGTGTCGTATTTGATATCTCGGACAAATATCAAGAGATTCGGTACCGGCTCCATAACTAGGAGTTCGACCTGGACCACGGCAGGCGATAATATTGGCATGGCTGGCGCAATTCCAGTTTAATTGCCATAAAATGCCAAAAAATGTAACTTGATCAATTCAAAGTTGTGGTTATGGTTCCTTGGGTCATATTTTATGTAAAGAAAAAATATCATGCAATTCAGTACCGGCTACGTACCACGGTGTCCGGCCTGGACCATGGCAGGCAATAATACAACCACGACTTGCGGAATTCTAGTTTAATTAGCATAAAATGCCAAAAAATGTATCTTCATCATTTCAAAGTGTTGTTATGGTTCCTTGGGTCGTATTTGATGTCCCGAAAAATTAACATGCGATGCGGTACCGGCTCCGTATCAAGGCGTCCGGCCTGGACTATGGCGGGCGATAATACAGGTTAAACTGGCGCAATGCCAGTTTAATTGCCATAAAATGCCAAAAAAATGTAACTTGATCATTTCGAAGCATTTGTTATGGTTCCTTGGGTCATATTTAATCTCCCGGAAAATATCATGTGACCCGTTACCGGCTTCGTACCATGGCGTCCGGCTTGGACCATGGCAGGTGATAATATAAGCACGAATGGCGAAATTCCGATTTAATTGCCATAAAATACCAAAAACTGTAACCTGATCATTTCGAGGCGTTGGTTATGGTTCCTTGGGTCGTATTTGATGTCCTAGAGAAATATCATGTGATCCGGTACCGGCTTCGTACCAAGGCGTCCGGCCTGGACTATGGCAGGCGATAATACAGGCACGGCTGGCGGAATTCCAGTTTAATTGCAATAAAATTCCAAAAAATGTAACTTGATAATTTCAAAGCGTTGGTTATGAATCCTTGGGTTGTATTTGATGTCCCGAAAAAATATCATGCGACTCGGTACCGGCTACGTACCAAGGCGTCCGACCTAGATCATGGAAGGCGATAATACAGGCACGACTTGGCAGAATTCTAGTTTAATTGCCATAAAATGCCAAAAAATCCTTTCGAAGAGTTGGTTATGGTTTCTTCGGTTGTATTTTATGTCTAGGACAAATATCATGCGATCCGGTACAAGATCCGTACCAAGGCGTCCGGCATGGACCATGGATGGCGATAATACAGGCACGACTGGCTGAATTGCAGTTTAATTGCCATAAAATGCCAAAAAATCCTTTCGAAGCGTTGGTTATGGTTCCTTGGGTCATATTTGATGTCCCGGACAAATATCATGTGATCCGGTACAGGCTCCGTACCGAGGCATCCGACCTGGACCACGGCAGGCGGTAATACATGCACGACTGACGGAATTCCAATTTAATTGCCATAAAATGCCAAAAATGAAACTTGATCATTTCGATGTGTTGGTTATGGTTTCTTGGGTCGTATTTGATGTCCCTGAGAAATATCATGCGATCCGGTACCGGCTCCGTAGCAAGGCGTCTGGCCTGGACCATGGCAGGTGATAATACAGGCACGATTGGCTGAATTCAAGTTTAATTGCTATAAAATACCAAAAAATGTAACTTGATCATTTAGAAGAGTTGGCTATGGTTCTTTGGGTCGTATTTCATGTCTCGGACAAATATCATGCGATCAAGTACCGGCTCCGTACCAAGGCGTCTGGACTGGACCATGCCAGGCAATAATACATGCACGACTGGCAGAATTCTAGTTTAATTGCCATAAAATGCCAAAAAATGTAAACTAATCATTTAGAAGAATTGGTTATGGTTCCTTGTGTCATATTTGATGTCTCGGACAAATGTCATGAGATTTGGTACCGGCTCCGTACCAAGGATCCGACCTGGACCATTGAATGCGATAATACAGGCATGACTAGCGGATTTCAAGTTTAATTGCCAAAAAATGTAACTTGATCATTTCGAAGCGTTGGTTATGGTTCCTTGGGTCATATTTCATTTCACGGATAATGTCATGCGACCCGGTACTGGCTCCGTACCAAGGCGTCCGGCCTGTACCATGGCAGGCGATAATATAGGCACGACTGTCAGAATTCCAGTTTAATTGCCATAACATGCCAAAAAAATGTAACTTGACCATTTCAGAACGTTGGTTATGGTTCTGTGGGTCGTATTCGATGTCCTGAAGAAATATCATGCAATCTGGTACCTGCTCTGTACCAAGGCGTCCTTCCTGGACCATGGTAGGTGATAACAGAGGAACGATTGACGGCATTCCAGTTTAATTGCCATAAAATGCCAAAATATGTAACTTGATCATTTCGAAGTGTTGGTTATGGTTCCATGGATCGTATTTGATGTCCACGACAAATATCATGCGATCCGGTACTGGCTCCGTACCAAGGCGTCCAGCCTATGCCATGGCAGGCGTACGGTAACGAGTGGCGGAATTCCCGTTTAATTGCCATAAAATGCAAAAAAATGTAACTTGATAATTTCGAAGCGTTGGTTATGGTTCCTTGTGTCGTATTTGATGTCCCGGAGAAATATCATGCCACAATCCACGCTGGTCCACGCCCCGAGTCGATCGGTGGACCGGCTCAACACCATCCACGTCCGACCGAGGCGCATCGCCGGCCCCTATCCGCTTCCCTCCCGAAGATTTCAAGCACTCATTGACTATCTTTTCAAAGTTTTCATCTTTCCCTCGCGGTACTTGTTCTCTATCGGTCTCTCGCCCGTATTTAACCTTGGACGAAATTTCCAATTTAATTGTCGTAAAATACCAAAAAATGTAACTTGATCATTTCGAGGCGTTGGTTATGGTTCCTTGTGTTGTATTTGATGTCTCGGACAAAGATCATGAGATTTGGTACTGGCTCCATACCAAGGAGTCCGACCTGGACCATGGCAGGCGATAATACAGGCATGACTGACGGAATTCAAGTTTAATTGCCAAAAAATGCCAAAATATGTAACTTGATCATTTAGAAGTGTTGGTTATGGTTCCTTGGGTCATATTTGATGTCCCGGAAAAATATCATGCGATTCAGTACCGACTACGTACCACGGCGTCCGGCCAGGACCATGGCAGGCAATAATACAGGCACGACTGACGGAATTCCAGTTTAATTGCCATAAAAAGACAAAAAATGTAGCTTGACCATTTCGAAGAGTTCGTTATGGTTCCTTGGGTTTTATTTGATGTCCTAGAAAAATATCATGTGATCCGGTATCGGCTCCATACCAAGGCGTCCGGCCTGGACCATGGATGGCGATAATACAGGCACGAATAGCGGAATTCTAGTTTAATAGCCATAAAATGCCAAAAGATGTAACTTGATCATTTTGAAGCATTGGTTATGGTTCCTTAGGTCGTATTTGATTTCCCGGACAAATATCATGCTATCCGGTACCGGCTATGTACCAAGGCGTCCAGTCTGGACTATGGCAGGCGATAATACAGGCACGAGTGACGGAATTCAATTTTAATTACAATAAAATGCAAAAAAATGTAACTTGATCATTTCGAAGCGTTGGTTATGGTTCCTTGTGTCGTATTTTATGTCCCGGAGAAATATCATGCTATCCAGTACCGTCTCCGTACCAAGGCATCCGGCATGGACTATGGCAGGTGATAATATAGGCATGGCTAGCGAAATTCCAGTTTAATTGCCATAAAATTCCAAAATAAGTAACTTGATCATTTTGAAGCATTGGTTATGGTTCCTCGGGTCGTATTTGATGTCCCGGACAAATATCATACGATTCATACGTACCAGGGCGTCCGGCGTGGACCATGGCAGGCGACAATACAGGCACGACTTGGCGGAATTCCAGTTTAATTGCCATAAAATTCCAAAACATGTAACTCGATCGTTTCGAAGAGTTGGTTATGGTTTCTTGGGTTGTATTTGATGTCCCGGACAAATATCATGCGGTCCGGTACAGGCTCCGTACCAAGGTGTCCGGCCTGGACCATGACAGGCGATAATATAGGCACGACTAGCGGAATTCAAGTTTAATTGCCATAAAATGCAAAAAAATGTAACTTGATCATTGCGAAGCGTTGGTTATGGTTACTTGTGTTGTATTTCATGTCCCGGAAAAATATCATGTGATTCCGTATCGGCTCCATAACAAGGCATCCGGCCTGGACCATCGTAGGCGATAATAGAGGCACGACAGGCAAAATTCCAATTTAATTGCCATAAAATGCCAAAAAATATAACTTGATCATTTCCAAGCGTTGGTTATGGCTCCTTAGTTCGTATTTGATGTCCCGGAGAAATATCATGTAATCCGGTACCGACTCCGTACCAAGGCGTCTGGACTGGACCATGGCAGGCGATAATAGAGGCACGACTGGCGGAATTCCAGTTTAATTGCAATAAAATGCCAAAAAATGTAATTTGATCATTTTGCAGCATTGGTTATGGTTCCTTGGGTCGTATTTGATGACTTGGATAAATATCATGCTATCCAGAACCAGCTCCGTATTAAGGCGTCCGGTCTGGACCATGGCAGGCGATAATACAGGCACGACTTACGGAATTCCA
>MDKI01143572.1:0-12756 GCA_005239505.1 Nicotiana paniculata | reverse complement strand
ACCCAAATACCCTTAAGATGATTCTAAGGAACTAGTTAGTAACTTATTACAAGTATAGTGTAATGACCCGACCGGTTATTTTGAGATCTAGCGCGTCATTCAGCGGTTTGAGGCCTCGAGAAGCTTCACTTCAAATATTATGGCTTGGATGTGTGGTCAAAATTTAATTTCGGGAAGCTAAGAGTTGATTCGGAAAGAAATCTCAAATTTCGGAAGCTTTAAGTTGAAAGAATTGACTAATGTTGGACTTTTGAGTAAACGGCCTTGTAATCGGAATTTGAAGGTTCCAATAGGTTTTTATGATGATTTTAGATTTGGCCGTATATCCAGATCAGATTTTGGATGACCCGGGAGCATTACGGCGCTTATTGTGGAAAGTTTGCATTTTGGAAGAAATTTTATATATATGGGTTGAAGAGTATTTTAATGTTATGAATGTCTGTTTGGAATTCCAAGCCCGTGAATAGCTTCGTATGGTGATTCTGGTCTTAGAATCACATCCGGATGTGGATTTGGAGGTCCGAAGGTTATTTCGGGATCATTTGGCGAAAGTTGGAAGTTGGAGGTTTTTTGAAGTTTGGTCAGGAGTGGACTTTTTGATATCGGGTTCGGATTCCGATTCCGGAAGTTGAAGTAGGTCTGCAATGTCAAATGTGACTTGTGTGCAAATTGAGGTCAATCGGACGTGATTTTATAGTTTTCAGCATCGAATGTAAAAGTTTGAAGTTCTAAAGTTCATTAAGCTTGAATTGGGGTGCAATTCATGGTTTCGATGTTGTTTGGTATAATTTGCGGCCTCGAATGGGTTTTTGTTACGTACTAGTATTGGTTGGTGTGATCGGACGAGGTGGGTCTCAGGTGTGTTTCTGGGGTGGTTTCAGACCAATTTTGGCTGTTTTAATTGATGTTGTTGCTCGTACTCGTTTTGTCCTTCGCGAATGCGAAGGGAGTCCCGCTTTCTCGAAGAAAGAATTGGAGCTGCTGATTTTTTTTCATCGCGAATGCGACACAAGGGTCGCGAACGCGGAAGAGGGTCTGGAACCGCCTACGCTAATGTGATAGGGCAGTCGAGAACGCGTAGAAGAAAGAGGGAGCGGGGCCTGGAGCAGTTTAGCCTTCGCGAACGCGGCTCGTGGACCGCGAACACGTAGGGTGGAGGTCATAAGGCTTCACGAACGCGGCTCAGGTGACGCGAACGCGAACGCGGAAAAGAAGTAGTTGGGAAGACTTGTTTTAAAGCGGGGTTGGGTTCATTTCACCTATTTTCCACACAGCTTGGGCGATTTTTGGTGCTCTTCAAGGGGGTATTTTCATCATCTAATGCAAGGTAAGTGATTTCCACCTATTAGAAGTTAAATACATGGTTCATAAATGGATTTAAACATGGAAATGAGTAGAAATTTGGGATTTTAAAGAAAAACCTAAAAATTTGAATTTTTGGATTTGGACCACGTATTTGGGCATGGAATTTGGAATAAATTATATTTGAGTTTGCAATATTATGGGTAATGTTTATCTTCAAAAAATTTCAGAATCCAGGCAGTGAGCCTGAGGGTAACTTTATCAATGTTTTGATCGGAGTTGGAAATTGTTATAAATTGATTGACTATGAATATTAGAGTATGTTTTGATTGGGCTGCATCTTATTTGACTAGTTTTGGATCGACGGGCATCAGTTCGAGGTGTTAGAGAGGCTTTGGAGTCGGTTATGGAACTTCGGAGTGAGGTAATTATCCTGTATAACTCTGTGAGGGGGAAACTACCCCCTAGGTGTTGTAATTGATACGTGTTACTTGTTGCGGGGGCTACGTACGCATGAAGTGACGAGAGTCCGTACGTAGTTACATTCATGCTATTGTCCGGGTAGACTTAGGATCACACCATGATATAATTGTACTATATGGGTTATTGTTTCTCGTTTAATTTCTTTATTTCATATTATGACTTGAGACCGGACTTGCGTAGAGTGATAGACTTGATTTTGTAGATATTTGACGGGCTTCATGACTAGCCGTGGAATAATTGTGCTCCTTATATGAATTTCTCTCGCACTATGTGTTTCCACTGAAAGGTTTTCCTTAAAAATTTATCACTCACATGTCTATTCGTGAGTGGGGTCAATGACCCGTTAAAGCTCTTATTCTAATGGGATCGGGCCGCTCGCCTGGGCAGGATAGATACATCTATGGTTCGTGCCATTCGACCCTCAGCAGTTCGCACATCTTATGGGATCTGGCCGTTCGTCTCGGCAGGATTGTATACCACACTCTCATGGGAACGGGCCGTTTGCCTCAACAATATATATAATAGATGTATCTATGGTTATACCAGATCGTGATGGGATCGAGTCGTACGCCTCGACATTTCTCTAAAATACTTCTATGGAAACGTGCGTATAATTTGTCAAAAAGCTAGTGTACCTGGGAGTTTTCCTGATTTGAATTATGACGACCTATCTAGTGAAGTCCTTTATATATGTATATACTCCGGTGGAGGAGGTAACTGCTAATCGAGAGTTTGAGTCTATTGTTGAGAGAAGGATTGCACCACGTAATTATACTTGTTTATTTTGTTTATTACACTGCCCCATATTTGCTTACTTCTTACTATAACTATCTTATTGGACCACTAATAAGTGTCGATATCGACCCCTTGTCTCTACTTCTCTGGGATAGGCTAGATACTTACTAGGTACGCGTCGATTTAGATACTCAGACTACACTTGCTGCACATTTTTGTGCAGGTACATATATGTCTGGTGGTCTTCTGGGCTCAGAGGCAAAGATGTTGCGGGGACTTACTGTGTGAGCTGCATTTCATGTTACGATCCGTAGCCTGTAGAGTCTCCTATTCTCCTGTTTATGTTCTAGATAGAGGTTGTATTTTATTATATTTCTTAGTTGATGCTCTGCACTTGTGACACCGGGTTTTGGGGGTACTTATGTGTTGTTCCTTATTGTAGTTGTGAAAACATTATCAGTTACCCTATAAATTCTACTTCATACTATTTAATTGATGAAAATTATGATTTCAAAAACATTAAAATGAGGTAATTAAGTTAATCATTCACTGTTGGCTTGCCTGATGGCGGTGTTAGGCACCATCACGACCTTTACTGGATTGCGGGTCGTGACATCTTGGTATCAGAACATTAGGTTCACTTGGGTCTCACGAGTCATGAGAAAGTCTAGTAGAGTCTTGCGGATCGGTACATAGACATTTGTACTTATCTTTGAGAGGCTACATGGCTGTTAGGAGCACTTCCCTTCTTGATTCCTTATCGTACAATTTGATTCCTTCGAGGCTTATGAATTTATTTCCTTCCTATTCATTCTTGTACAGTGTTGAGCACCCGTGTCAATTGAGGGGCGAAGAGTTGCAATGGTACTACAGACATGGACCAGGATGTTTCTCCCCCGCATTCGAGTGAGTTATTATCGTCTTCTTGCAGAAGGATGTTCTGTCGTTTCAGCTTAGTAGCTATATTTCAGATGGTTCTGAGGCTATGCACAGGTTGCTATGATGTTAATGAGTTATTATCTCATCGTATAGATGTAATGGTGGGGTGTTTGTTTATGTGACGACGCAGTGAATGACTTGAAAGGAGGATTTCTCAGTGCATGATGTAGAGTTCAGCGTTTAATTCCAGCAAAGGAAAGTCAATCGTACTATGAATGTTCGGGTTTGGGTTGATGGAGTAACGAGACTTGATATTTTCGAGCGTGGTAAAATTCTCAATTGTGATGTGGTGTCATCATCCTTGTTGAACGCGTTTAAGGTTTGTCGGTGTTATGGTCTTCTTCAATTTGCCTTTGGGGAAGGTATTGTGTTGTGGTGTCATCATCCTTGTTGAACGCGTTTAAGGTTTGTCGGTGTTATGGTCTTCTTCAATTTTCCTTTGGGGAAGGTATTGTGAAATGGTGGAGAAGCGGTTGTCAGCGATAACAGAGTGTAGTGATTTTGGAATCGAAATGGTATTTCTAATGTTGATGGCTCAAGAAGGACTATCTTCTAGGAGGCTTAGAGTTGGTGACGATTTATTAGTTCAAGTGCTACAGAGATGGATTCAAATTTGAGGCAACAATTGGGCAGCGAAGGATGAGGAAGGACAGGTAGGAGGTGTCTTGTGGTAGTTGAATTGCTAGAAGGTCAAGTATGAAAAACAGAAGCCGAGAAGTTTCTTAAAGGAGAGGGTTTAACCAAAGTGGGAGAGTGGCGGATTAGCACATGAGTTCCGTGGTAGGATAGCCACACGCCTTGAGGAAAGTTTACATCAATTTGGGAATTCATGGTGGACAATGACTAGGTCTACGGATTTTATTTGGATGCAACATGACTTCGAGTTTGGAATGTATTGTTGGACTTTTAGTTGATGCCAATAGGGTCGAAGGAATCTTGGTGGGTCCTAGGGTTATGTAATTGCAACTTCAAGCTAAGTGGGAGGAGTCCCACTGTCTACGATTGGATTGCGTGGTTGTCTGCTTGTGCGGTTTTTGGTTATAGTTGTATTGGTGGGGTATCATGACTAAGGAAAGAAAACATCAGTGGTAATTCGAGCAAAGGAATTTAGGATGGTGTGCTATATTTGGCCTTATCTATTCATGTTCAGCTTTTGGGAAGACTTAGAGTATATGCTTCTTGTGGGGGTTATGTGCAAGGAAAGGAATTCAACCGGTTTCTTCTTTGAGAGGGTGTTCATGTGCTAGCAGGGCCTTGGAGTTTGATTATATTCGGGAACAAGTTAGAGTGGGTGACTCTCAACAACGATCCTAGTGGGTTAAACAATTAAAGTGTGGTGCCTAAGGATTACGAGTTCGTGGCATAGTTAAGTATCGAGCTTTTGAAGTGGATTATGAAAGGGGCTTGGAGTATTCTATGTTATCATTGATATGCAATGTAGAATTTGAGGAATGGGAGAAAATAACTTCGGATTCATAGAGGAATTATCATAATAGGTGTACCAGTTGAAGATGCGAATGTGCTCACAAGGAGGGCATGCGATGGTTCGTGGGTTTTGAGACAACGTGGTCTCGTGAAATGGGGTCACTTAGGATGAGTGCGGATTGAGTTCTTCGTATTTTAGATGGAGCTATTATTATTTCTAAGGCAAGTTCAGAGTAAATTAGAAGAAGCTGGGTCGGTTAGTAATGGTTGAATTGGCATGATTGTGGCAGTGATCAGTTTCTTCAGCGTGAAGTTATACATGTAGTTTGTGGTTGTACACTTTGGCTTGAGCCCACCACCACTTGGTTGATTTGGGAGGTATTTGATTCGAATGACCCGTTATGTGTAGATGGATCCCGGAAGAGTTATGGTGGTTTAGACCACTACTTGAGGATTGTATTTTCTGCGGTTATGGGAATTCAGTCGCGTGTTGCAGCGGTTCTCCTGAAATGAGTTAAGTGAAAGGGTTCTATATGAGGAAGTGTTTATTCTATCAGTGGTTCAGGAGTTATGATGGAATTCTTGTACTCTCACGTATTGGCATGTTAGGTGTAGTGAGCGGCATGAGAATTGAAAGTTGAGGATCAAGGTTGTGGTTCGGTTTTGACAAGAATGTCACGAGCTCAGATGAGTAGGAAAGAATTCATATGTTTAGAGTAAGCTGGTATTATTTTTAGCATCAGCTGAGAATGGTGTCCTGTGTAAGAGGCTTTGTGTACTGATTTGTGCATTCTCGATTCGCTTTGCAGCATTGTATGGTCGGTGATATGTATGTGCAGACTTTTCTACCTGGTGCGGGAGGTCATGGGGGCGCATCCCACGGGAAGATTTTATAAGTGTGGCATGTAGTCACTTGATTGATTAAGGATTGAAACCAAGTATAGGGATTTTAGTACTATCGCTAATGTGAGAGAGTTTATGCCTGAGAGGCATTCTATTCCTTGGGTTGTGGACCGTGTGAGTTTGTTCCAGATTTGACGGTTGTTCCTGTGTATCATGGAAAAGTGGTAGTATGGATCCTTGAAAGATTAATAGCCCAGTACGATATGATCAAAGTCGTCTTGAGGTCCGTTGATGGGTCTAAATGTGGATGTGTGCTCTACACCAGACCTGGTGTGTTCATTCAGCCTATCATTTCTTATGGGAAAGTATTCGGGCATTGAGTGTTATTTTCGTCGTCAACTATTTCATGTAATACTCTATTGTGCCATGTGGGCTACGAGACGACTTGATTATTCGCATATGTGTTGAGGTCCCGCGTAGAGGTGGTGTTACATGAGCAGGATGGCTCTCAAGATTCAGATCATATATCGTACCTTAGTTGTTCTTAAGTTTCATAGCATATGACGCTATCCGTCTCCCCAGAATTTGTAATATTCACTTGGCATGCTTGTGGTCGACATTCGGGTATTTCATAAGAATGAGCATTCTGGCTCGGTAGGTATTTCCTTATTGATTACTATGTTGGATCGGGTGGCACGCCGCCACGGGTATGTTGTTTGGATTGGGTGGCACGCCGCCACACGTATCATAGTTGGATCGGGTTGCACACTACAATGGTATCATATGTGGATCAGGTGGCACGCCGCAACGGTATCATGAGTGGATCGAGTTGCATGCTGCAACAGTGTGATGTGGAGTACATTTCCCTATATCTATTCTTGTGTGTTTTGTTCCTCATTTTCTGAGGAAGGTTCATGACATCTTTTCGGTTGTTTAATTAGTTACATGGGTTGAGTAGTTCTTTCCAGAGTTCATTTTCCTTATCTATCACATTCGAGTTTGTAGCTTGTTGGCGCATTGTGGCATCACATGAGATCTTGGTCAATGTTTGAGGTGGCTTATTGCCGAGCAACTTATACTGGGTGACACGAGATTTTTGGACCTGAAATAAGTACAATCACATTTATATAAGGTATATTAAAGAGCAAATATTGTTATTCAGTTCAGAATGAGTTAATGATCCTTAACAGGAGGAGAGACTCCATGATTTGTGATTCAGTAGGTGGTTATGAGTTTCTAAACATCTATTTCATCGTGGAAGTATTGTGAGAGTTGAAACAAGGCTTATATTTGTGATGAGGTATAATACGGGCTTCGAGTCAGTGGAAATTTCAGTTGTTGTGCTTGGGGGAGATTTCCTTGGGCGAATGCGCTATGTGGTACATGGTGTGATTTCGACGAAGGAGCATGGTCACATTGGTTCGATGTCTGGCAATTGATACAGTGTTCGTGTGTTAGAATCTAGTATCGTGGAGAATTCTGGATGCTGGGATTTGGTTCTAAAGCTTGTTAGCTAAGGTAGCAGAAAGGATCCTCAGTTTGGCTTGAGCTAATATGCTCAACTGGGTTGTGGTGGCACGGGTAGTTGCACGAGATGTTAAGTAGTGATTTTGGACAACTCCGGCGCAGTTCCTAGCACGCTCGAGGACGAGCATATGTTTAAGTGGGAGAGAATTTAAATTTCTTAGCTCTAGCGCATCGTTCAGCGGTTTGAGACCTTGAGAAGCTTCACTTCAGGTATTATGACTTGCACGTGTGGTCGAAATTTAATTTCGGGAAGCTCAGAGTTGATTTGGAAAGTAAACGACCTCGGAATTGGGATTTGAAGGTTCCAATAGGTTCGTATGATGATTTTGGACTTGGCCGTATGTCCGGATCGGGTTTTGGATGACCCGAGAGCGTTACGACGCTTATTGTGGAAAGTTGGCATTTTGGAAGAAATTTTATATATTTGGGTTGAAGCGTATTTTAATATTATGGATGTCCGTTTGGAATTCCGAGCCTGGGAATAGCTCTGTATGGTGATTCTGGTAGTAGGAGCGCTTTTGGATATGGATTTGGATATCCGAGGGTCATTTTAGGGTCATTTGGCGAAAGTTGGAAGTTGGAGGTTTTTGGACGTTTGGCCGGGAATGGACATTTTGATATCGGGGTTGGATTCCGATTCCGGAAGTTAGAGTAGGTCTATAATGTCAAATGTGACTTGTGTGCAAAATTGAGGTCAATCAGACGTGATTTGATATGTTTCGCATCGAATGTAAAAGTTTGAAGTTCTAAAGTTCATTAAGCTTGAATTGGGGTGCGATTCATGGTTTCGATGTTGTTTGGTGTAATTTGAGGCCTCAAGCAGGTTTGTGTTACGTATTGGGACTGGTTGGTGTGATCGCACGGAGTCCCGAGGGTCTCGGGTGTATTTCGGGGTGGTTTCGGACCAATTTTGGCTGTTTTGGCTGCTGTTGTTGTTGGTACTGATTTTGTCCTTCGCGAACGCGAAAGGAGTCCCCCGTTCGTGAAGAAGGAATTGGAGCTGCTGATTTTTGTTCATTGCGAACGCGACACAAGGGTCGGGAACGCGGAAGAGGGTCTGGAACAGCCTACGCTAACGCGATAGGGTAGTCGCGAACGCGTAGAAGAAAGAGGGAGCGGGGCCTGGAGCAGTTTGGCCTTCGCGAACGCAGCTCGTGGACCGCGAACACGAAGGGTGAAGGTAACAAGGCTTCGCAAATGCAGCCTAGGTGACGCGAATGCGAAAAAGAAGTAGTTGAGCAGACTTGTTTAAAAGCGGGGTTTGGGTTCATTTCACCCATTTTCCACACGGCTTGGTAGATTTTTGGAGCTCTTCAAGGGGGTATTTTCATCATCTAATTCAAGGTAAGTGATTTTCACCTATTAAAAGTTAAATACGTGGTTCATATATAGATTTAAACATGGAAATTAGTAGAAATTTGGGATTTGGAAGAAAAACCTAGAAATTGGTATTTTTGGATTTTGACCACGAATTTGGGCATGGAATTTGGAATAATTATATATTTGAGTTTGCAATATTATGGGTAACGTTTATCTTCAAAAACTTTCGGAATACGGACATGTGGGCCCGAGGATAACTTTATCGATTTTTTGAGCGGAGTTGAAAATTGTTATAAATTGATTGACTATGAGTGTTAGAGTATGTTTTGATTGGGTTGCATCTTATTTGACTAGTTTTGGATCGACGGGCTTCGATTTGAGGTGTTAGAGAGGCTTTGGAGTCGGTTATGAAACTTTGTAGCGAGGTAAGTCTCCTGTCCAACACTGTGAGGGGGAAACTACCCCTAGGTGATGTAATTGATTTGTGTTACTTGTTGCGGGGGCTACGTACGCACGAGGTGACGGGAGTCCATACACAGTTACATTCATGCTATTGTCCGGGTAGACTTAGGTTCACACCATGCTATAATTGTACTATAGGGGTTATTGTTGCTCGTTTAAGTTTCTTTATTTCGTATTACGACTTGAGACCGGACTTGCATAGAGTGATAGACTTGCTTTTGTAGATATTTGACGGGCTTCATGACTAGCTATGGAATAATTGTACTCCTTATACGAATTTCTCCCGCGCTATGTGTTTCCATTGAAAGTTTTCCTTAAAAGCTTATAACTCACACGCCTATTCGTGAGTGGGGTCAATGACCTGTTAAAGATTTTTATTCTAATGGGATCCGTCTGTTCACCTTGGCAGGATAGATACATTATCATTTACCCTGTAAATTATACTTCTTTCTATTTAATTGATGAAAATTATGATTGCAAAAATACTAAAATGAGTAATTAAGTTAATCATTTACTATTGGCTTTCCTGACGGCGGTGTTAGGTGCCATCACGATCTTTAATGTATTTCGGGTCGTGACATATAACCTCCAATTACCTGTAATATTCAATTGATGGCAAATTAGACACATAGCCTCCAATTGCCAATGTAGCCATCAATTGACATCTAAAGCGCATGTTGGCCATCTTGGGTCATATCAGTGACCGCGTGTTCCATGAAAATCACACCATTGATTGGGATCCCTTTGGTTAGGATCTGAATGAATTGGTTCGGGGAACCTAGCTTATTTATGTTCCTCATAACTGACGTCAGTTCTACCAAGATGATGTTAAAGTTGTAGTAGGATAATCAGGGATACGTTGATTCTCGGGACCATATGCTTCTTTTTCTTGCAAAGTTCTGCTAAGAAAACCTATCTGATGACTGAACACATTTATTTCCTCGCTCATCAGGCCTTTTGTAAGGCTGAAAAAGACCTCTGGAAGATCTCCGATCTGGATCAACATCAGCTTTAATTTTTTCCTGATTCTGATCTCGATTGCGCCCTTTTGGAAGACACCGAGAAACCTAGTTGATCATCTTCTATTCTAATCTTTGACTCGTAGAAATTGTGGACATTTTCCTATGTTGTTGCCTGAAATTCTAACACGCTTTCCTTCAGCTTACTGAAGACATCAGAGCTCAACATGTTGAGACCCTTTATAAATTCTTCTGTTGCCTGCTCATCCGGTACTACCGGAATAAACACCCTTTCCTTCTGAAGTCGGATTACGAACTCTCGCAATAGTTCGGATTCTCCTTATGCTATTGTGAATAAATCTGCCTTTCTTGCTTGGACCTTTCTTGTTACAGCATGAGCTGTAGTAAAAGAATCTGCAAGCATTTCAAAAGAATCAATGAAGTGCTTAGGTAAAAGAGAATACCAAGTTAAAGCACCCTTCATCAGGGTTACGCCAAATTTCTTCAACAAGACTAATTCGATCTCGTGTTGGGCCAAATCATTTCCTTTACAGCCATAGTGTAGGTCTTGATATGTTCCTGTGGATCTGAAGTTCCATCATACTTCAGAATATCTAGCATCTTAAACCTTTTTGGAATCAATTGTGGGTCGCACTTGGCTTGAATGAAAGTTGTGTATACTTCTTGGAATTCGGTCCCTTTAACACTGGTGGTGCTCCGGGGATATGATCCATCCGACATGGAATTCCTTAGCATTTTGGTCCATACGCTCATTTATTTCCCTCATGAATCTCATAAGTTCGATTTTGATAGGGTCATTTGTGTTGTTGTCTTTCCAAGATCCACTACCGGTACCTCCTGCCTCGTTAAAATTGAACTTCTCCCTTGGAGCATCGTAACCGGCTCTTGTTTGATTTGCAGGGGTGCTGGGAGGAATTCGAGATCCTTCCTCAGACTTATTGGAAGCAACCGGTGTGCCTGCTTCAATTTTGTCATTACCTGGTCTTATAGTGAGAGGTGATCCATAACTTCCCTTTGTTGATCTCTCAAGATTTTAACCTTTTCAATAACGTATCCGTCATCCCCATCATCAAGAGTTGGACTCCCCACATGCCGAGGATTTTTACCTTCGCGGACTGGAGTTGTTTCATCTCCTTTATTGCGGGTTTCGCTAGTTGAATCATCACGTTGGAACACATCCTCACGTTCAGTGTAGGCTCCAACATTATAGGAATTATTGACATCGTAAGTTGTTATATCTGATTTTTCTTTTGCTAAAAAAGGAATCAACATTTTGTTAGTAACAGATGAATGGATCAAAGCAATTACACAATTGTCTATGCCCTATGGTGGGTGCCAAACTGTTTACCCGTAAAGTTGTATAGTTGAATTTGTAACGTGGTTTATAGACACACAAATTAGTTTGATCCAAAATATGAAATAGATAGGAACTAAAATGAGATTATAAAATAACTTTAAAAGAAATACAAGCCCGACTAAGTGTTAAGCTTCTCCAATAGCAATAGCAAGAGCAAAATTAAGAATAAAATAAAGAGAGCAATTCTGTAAAATGAGAGCAAATTATTGCTTTTTAGTACAAAATATTTCGTGTCCTATAATGGATGCTGATACTCCTATTTATAGCTTTATATAAGGAGACAAGATCCCAAAATCAAGCTCCCCTTGAATAAGAATAAAACACCAATTGATGGCTGCATAACGGTTGATCATAAATACAAAGATTCTTTGCAATGAGTGCCCATTAAATGTTGTCTTTTCCAACCGATGTCTTACTTTCAAATCTTTGTTCTTGCATTCGATGCCTTCGGACTCGCTCATCACCGATCACATGCTTGCATCCGATATCAGCTATTTGCTGACTCACATTTTATCTTTCTTTAGTTCCACATGTCATCTTGTCATTTGCCCGATTGTGCTAACCAATTACCCCATACAATTCCAATCGCATGGTCAAACGAAATATATAAAAATCCTTAATTTATTTATATCCGTATGTTTTGAGCATACAGAATAAAACTCATTAACAATCAAATTCTTTACCATTTGGCCAGTTGCCGTCGGCAATAATATTAAAGGTTAACATATTCAACAACCATGATCTGTATCCAGTTATCAAATTAAAACATCTTCTCCATGTCCACATTTTTGCTAATATTGATACCACTACAAAACTTCAAAAACCAGATTATAGAAAAGTAAGACAAGAATTAATGTGCTAGGACGGCATTTAATTAGTTGTTCAAAAAAGATTAACGGCTACCGCCTACTCACCAAATCATGGACTATTCATATGTATCAAGTCCCTACATAAGAAGGTGACATTGGAAGCACAGCTGATTCATCCCATCAAACACACTTAATTTTAGACTTGTTCAACTCCAAATTCAAGCTTCTTCGTTTTATTCTTAAGTTTTTGAGTTTGAAATGGCCAAATTATTCTCTTTTCTTAGCTTGTTAACTCTGAGTTTCTGCTGCCTTGTCACTGCTTTCGAGCCTAGTCCATTGCAAGATTTCTGCGTTGCAGATTCTGCTAGCTCAGGTATTCAAGATTTTGTAATATGTTTAGTAGTATACATTAATGAATGACGAGCAGGAAGCATGTTTTTATAAAATTGACAGTATAATGCAGGTTATTACTCTATTTTTCAAGTTACCTGTTGTTGTAGATTTAACTTGCTAAAGTGATAGTACAAAAATTATTTACTTTGTCGTTAGTACGCAAACGCAAAACATAAACTTT
>ML313120.1:0-15216 GCA_005239505.1 Nicotiana paniculata | reverse complement strand
ATAAATGTGGTAAGACTGACCATCTCATTAAAAATTGTCCTAAGTGGGAAGTAGAGTGGAAAAGGGAAAGATATGAGAGAAGGAACAGATTCAACCAAAGACAAACACAACAAAGGCTATGGTTGTTTGTTTGGGGGAAAGTTCAGATGAAGAATCAGAAGATGGGGAGATTGAAGATCAGGCGCTCATGGAAATTGGAGAATCTGACAAGGAATCACATGAAGAACCAGAGGTTCAAGTGAGAAGAGGCATCCGGATTTGGTATTTGGATAGTGGTTTCTAAAAGCATGTGACTGGGAACATGGAACAATTCATTTCACTTGAAAGTCTCAAAGGAGGAAATGTCTCATTTGGAAACGGAAATAAAGGTGAAATCATTGGGGTTGGTTAGGTAGGTAAGGATGACACACGACCCATTGAACATGTGTATCTGATATATGGCTTGAACTATAGCCTGATCAGTGTTTCACAACTGTGTGACAGAGGTAACCTGGTTGCTTTTACTTCCACAAAATGTTTTGTGATTAATCTGCTTACTTACAAGATTGTGTTGCAGGGAAAAAGAATGAATAACATCTATGTCATAGACTTGTCCCCACTGTGTGAAAATGAACTCACTTGCCTAAGTTTGTTGGACAGTGATCCCCTCTCGTGGCACAAACGACTTGGTCATGCGAGTCTAACTCAGCTTAACAAACTAGCCTCTAAGGACTTAGTGGTAGGACTTCCTAACATTAAGATCAATGAAGACAAAGTTTGTGAGGCATGTGCCAGGGGGAAGAAGGTAAGGTCCTCTTTTAAAAGTAAGAAAATAGTCAGTACCACCAGGACGTTGGAACTGGTTCATATGGATCTATGTGGTCCTATGAGAACTTTGAGTAGAGGTGGTAAGAGATATGTGCTGGTGCTAGTTGATGATTTTTCAAGGTTCACTTGGACCTTATTCCTGGCATCTAAAGATGAAGCATTTGATATATTCACCTCACTTGTCAATAAAACTCAAAATGAATTAGGACATCAAGTAGCATCAATAAGATCTGACCATGGTACTAAATTTTAGAATTCTAAGTTTGCTGAGTTCTGTGATGAAGATGGTGTTAATCATAACTATTCTGCTCCTAGAACCCCACAGCAAAATGGGGTTGTTGAAAGGAAAAACATAACTCTTGAAGACATGCCAAGAACCATGCTTCTATCTAGCAAACTACCTCACAGCTTCTGCGCTGAAGCAATAAACACTGCTTGTTACATAATCAATAGATGTATGACCAGACCNTATGAATTACTTAAAGGGAGAAAGCCCAACATATCCCACTTTAGGGCTTTTGGATGCAAGTGTTTTGTACACAATAATGGCAAGGATTCCCTAGGAAAATTTGACCTCAGAAATGATGAGGGAGTATTTTTGGGATATTCATCACATAGCAAAGCTTATAAAGTGTATAATAAAAGAACTATGTGTGTAGAAGAAAGTATACATGTTGTCTTTGATGAAACTAACATTCTTGCTGAGAGACAGGAACCTGAAGATGAGGAGCTTGGACTGGTAAGAAGCAGTGATCACATTGAAGCAAGCATGGAAGGTGGAACAGGTGATGGACCAGGTTCAACTACCCCAAGCATCATGACAGGGGGAATTCAACATATGCAACCTGGCCCTAATCCTGCTCCACAGCAACAAAACACCATGGAATTGTCTAGGAATGAACATCTGGTACTCAAACCACACAGATATTAGAATTCTCACCCTCTTGAGACCATCATAACATATTTGGCATCCGTAATCAAAACAAGATCATCCTTGAAAAATATGTGTTCGTTTGATGCCTTTCTATCCATTATCGAACCAAAGAACATTGGGGAAGCACTACAAGATGCTGATTTGGTAAATGCCATGCAAGAAGATCTGAATCAGTTTGAAGGAAGTCAAGTATGGAACTAGGTACCCATGCCACTACATAGATCAGTGATTGGCACCAAGTGGGTCTTCATGAACAAGCTCGATGAGGATAGAACTATTACAAGGAATAAGGCAAGATTAGTTGTTCAAGGATATAGTCAAGAAGAAGGAATTGACTATGATGAGACCTTTGCCCCTATGTCAAGACTGGAGGCAATCAGACTTCTTACAGCATTTGCTGCACACATGGAATTCACTCGTCATCATATCGATATTAAGAGTGCCTTTCTCAATGGCTATCTGAAGGAAGATGTATTTGTCAAGTAGCCTCCAGGTTTTGAAAGTAAGGAGTCACCTGACCACGTATACAAACTCGACAAGGCTCTATATGGTATCAAACAAGCACCAAGAGCATGGTACTAACAATCAATAAAATTCCTGCTAGAACATGGGTACAAACGAGGCAAAATCGATAGTACCTTGTTCTTAAGGGAAAAGGGTTAGGATCTCCTGGTTGTGAAAAATTGCGCAAGGCATTTGCTATGCTAATGGGAAGTGACTTTCAGATGAGTATGATGGGTGAGCTAAACTTTTTCTAAGTCTTGCAAATTAAGCAAAACCCAAATGGAACAATGATCCACCAACAAAAGTATGTGAAAAAATTGCTCAAGAAGTTTAAAATGGAAGACTCAAAAGAAATAGACACTCCCATAACCACAGCTACAAAATTGGATGTGGATGAACCTGGTTCATCTGTTGATTAGAAGCTATACAGAGGGATGATTGGGTCTCTACTATATCTCACTGCTAGCAGACCTGATATTATGTTCAGCGTGGGATTGTGTGCTAGGTTTCAGGCAAATCCAAAGGAGTCCCACCTCACTGCAGTAAAGGGAATTTTGAGATATTTGAAAGGGACCACTGATTTGTGCCTTTGGTATCCTAAAGGTAGAAATTTCGACCTTGTAGGATATGCTGATGTTGATTATGCAGGATTCCTGGTTGACAGGAAAAGTACTTCAGGTATGGCTCACTTTTTGGGTTCATGCCGTGTGTCTTAGGCTACTAAGAAACAAAATCCAGTAGGCTTGTCTACTGCTAAGGCTGAATATGTACCTGCAGCCTCATGTTGTGCCCAGTTGTTATGGATCAAACAACAACTCATGGACTTTGGTATTGATGTGGAATGCATTCCTATTTTTTGTGATAAAACTAGTGCTCTGAAACCACTCCGAATCACACCCGAGGCCTCTGGGACCCCGTCAGATCACGCAAGCCAGTCCTAATACCTTATCCAAACTTATTCAAAGGCTTGAAAGTCCGCTAATAATATAAAAATCACGAATCGATGATCAACATCCTTCTTTCAACACTCAACCTTCGATGTACGCGTCCGAACCATATCTATACATCCCGGAATGACGCCAAAATCTATGTACAAGTCACAAATCATAATACGAACCTATTCAAAGGTATAGAACCTCAAATGGAAATCGATAACATAATAATCTGCTTCAACTCAAACATAGAAAATTCTTAAACTTTCAAAATGTCAACTTCCATAATAAGCAGTGAGATGCTTCCGGAAAACCCGATACTCAACCCGAACATACGTCCAAGTACGAAATCATCATATGAAGCTATTGGAACCTTCAAATATCAATTCTGAGGCCATTTACTCAAAAGTCAAATCTTGGTCAACTCTTCAAACCTAAAGCTTACGAAATTGAGAATTTCCTATCTAAATCAACTCCGAACTTCCCGAAACTCAATTCTGACCACACGTATAAGTCATAAAACATGAAGTGAAGCTACTCGAGGCCTCAAACCTCCAAACAATATGCTAGAGCTTAGAATGACAGGTTGGGTCGTTACAACTTCCAAAACCGAATTATGACCTTGCACTTTCAAATTCTCAATACTACACAATGCACCGTACCCATTATGCAATCATATGAAAGATACAAAAATCTCAAAACCAACTACGAGTCGCAAGCAACTACATACTCAATTAGCCAAGAACTTTCCATTTGATTTCATCCCAAAGAAATCACAATACGCAACATGCCCCGCACACCAGTAGGAAATATACATATCAAATCATGGTAGAAACCATCAAGAACTCCCCGAAATCCATTTGCACTTAACCAAACCCGTCATGATTGATTCCCTCTAACTCAACTAAGAGAAGCAGGTCGCCAAAACCCAAGAGCATTTCCACGAATCACATGTAGAACCTCACTACATCATAAGCACCCAAAGAATCGATCTTACTCATTACCATGTCGATCCAACCTACTACCAAGCTATCCTATTTCTTCGAGTTCCTTCTGAATTATCTTCAAATTGATTCTTCTCCTTGCCATAATACAAAAACTCACCAAGCGATACCCTAGCATAAAACAACACCGCCCTAAGGCTCATAAGCCGCTGAATGTTCCCTTAAGCACGCCAAAAAGTGCCACAACCCAAATATTTACTCTGAAGAGACTCTCTACGAGTCTAAAGCCATTGCCTTCACCTTCTTGATACTGATATGTGGAATCCATAAAGATATATAAATGCCACAAATCTTGACACCCTCCAATGTAAATCTCAGCTCCTAGCCAAATACACATCCTGAAAATCCCCAGTTGTTACATATGAGTCTTGAATTCATTATAAACATTCCCGAGAGTCATTTACTCTGCTCAAATCTCAATTAACCGACCAAACGGACTGAACGACCTGTGCCCCATTAGGACACCAACAACATAGGGAGTAACCCACACTCTTAAGCAACTGAGTAATTCCTACATCATGTATACTACATCCTTCACAAATAACTATTCAATTATTTTCATCATTCCCATATACCCATAGATTGTATTACAACTTGTATCCAGACATTCCCTTACTCGAGCCATCCTCAATCTCAACAACTATAGTCGTAACTGGTTCACCAGTATACCTCAAACCTTAACCAATACAACAGATAATCGTGCAATCAACTCGTCGATAGTAGACTCCCACACTTGGCTCAAAGCCATAGATAAAAAAATACAACAATTCACATTGCCCACACTTTATTACTGCTATATTACCGTAGTGTGATTCAACTAAATCCTTCCTGAACTCCTGTAACGCAAACCATCTAGTACCTCAAATTATCTGCAAATCTCACATTTACCATTATAATATTTAGGCCAACTTCCACAAGCGGTCTAAACTCAAATTTCAACACATATCATTCACTGGTAGCAGAGAAATCGCTACAAAACAACATAAGGAGCACACCTCGCACCTCAATCACGGAAATCACTAGTCGTCTATGCATAGCTGATACCGAGCGCTCATGTGCACATACAAATATGTGGGAGGAATTCAAGGAGTTACGCTTCAAGCTGAATCAATGTCGCACGATAAGGAAGGAAAGACGGGAAGTATATCCTAAATGTCATGTAGCCTTTCGAAGATAGGCTGGACGTCATCATACCAATCCGCAAGACTCTACTACACTTGCTCATGACTTGTAGAACCAATGATCCTAGAGCTCTGATACCAATCTGTCATGACCAAAAATTCACCAGTCGTGATGCTTCCTAACCCGCTAGGTAAGACAATTAACGATTATCCAATCCCATCTAACCTAATAAAATAATTAAACATTAGAACTATCAAAATCTTATACATTTCGCAAGGACCGGTAGTACAAATCTTGAGCTTCTAAGAATAGTGTTTACAAAGCAGAAATGACATAAATACATGGTTTGTTTGAAAAGTACATAAACAACACAATTTAATACAAGGCTACCCCGAATAATAGAGTCAGCTACAACATAGACGCGGATACATCTTTAAATCCATACACCCTCGAACAAAGCAACAACTGCAGCCAACATCTGCACGCAATATGCAGAAGTGTAGTATCAGTAAAACCGACCCCATGTACTGAGTAAGTAACAAACCTAACTATATGTTGAAAGCAGTGACAAGCTGGAACATAGGTCGGGTCCAACACTAATAACCGATAGTACGTCATAACAACATAAAGCATATAAATAAGGAAATTACTCAATCACAGTTTTCCGAAAATTGTTCCGCTTTTCAAGAATATCAGTGAAAACCTAACTCCTTAATCAAAATCATCGCAAAATTATTATATAGTTTGAAAACTAAAAATTTTCCTCTGCTCAAATCTCAATTAACCGACCAAACGGACCGAACAACCTGTGCCCCATTAGGACACCAACAACCTAGGGAGTAACCCACACTCCTAAGCAACTGAGTAATTCCTACATCATGTATACTACATCCTTCACAAATAACTATTCAATTATTTTCATCATTCCCATATACCCATAGATTGTATTACAACTTGTATCCAGACATTCCCTTACTCTAGTCATCCTCAATCTCAACAACTGTAGTCGTAACTGGTTCACCAGTATACCTCAAACCTTAACCAATACAACAGATAATCGTGCAATCAACTCGTCGATAGTAGACTCCCCCACTTGGCTCAAAGCCATAGATAAAAAAAATACAATAATTCACATTGACCACACTTTATTACTGCTATATTACCGTAGTATGATTCAACTAAATCCTTCCTGAACTCCTGTAACGCAAACCATCTAGTACCTCAAATTATCGGTAAATCTCACATTCACCATTATAATATTTAGGCCAACTTCCACAAGCGATCTAAACTCAAATTTCAACACATATCATTCAATGGTAGCAGAGAAATCGCTACAAAACAACATAAGGATCACACAACCTCAGACACCCCTCAGGAGATAATCTCACATGACTAGCCTCAAACAGATATCTCTCTAAGTCTGAACTCATAATGCCACATGAAGATCTACTTCACTCCACAACTAAAGTACACTAGAGGTCCTTCAATACACCCATAACTCGAGGCCATACGCCAAATACATACAGAAATCAAACACCAAATAGTCCTTGCTACATCTCAAGTATGCTCTTCTTGTTACATTGAAACAATCTGAACAC
Source organism: Nicotiana paniculata (assembly GCA_005239505.1). Taxonomy (NCBI): domain Eukaryota; kingdom Viridiplantae; phylum Streptophyta; class Magnoliopsida; order Solanales; family Solanaceae; genus Nicotiana; species Nicotiana paniculata. The sequence continues at coordinate 8,315 of ML313120.1, read as the reverse complement.
ATCTTGAAATCAGATCGTACTCACCACATAGTCGTCCACTCACAAATCCCACTAAGAAGGACACAGAAGAACGTATAAGTCCCAAATGCACGTGGTCACACAATCGAAATACCATTACTCAAGCCACAGAAAAGACCCGGCCTCAAGTCCTCCCGACTGGTCCATCATCAATATGCCAAAATCACACCTCGCACCTCAATCACAGAAATCACTAGTCGTCTATGCACAGCTGATACTAAGCGCTCATGTGCACATACAAATGTGTGGGAGGAATTCAAGGAGTTACGCTTCAAGCTGAATCAATGCCGCACGATAAGGAAGGAAATACGGGAAGTATATCCTAAATATCCTGTAGCCTCTCGAAGATAGGTGTGGACGTCATCATACCAATCCGCAAGACTCTACTAGACAGTTGCTCATGACTTGTAGAACCAATGATTCTAGAGCTCTGATACCAATCTGTCATGACCAAAAATTCACCAGTCGTGACGGCACCTAACCTAACCCGCTAGGTAAGCCAATTAACGATTATCCAATCCCATCTAACCTAATAAAATAGTTAAACATTAGAACTATCAAAATCTTATACATTTCGCAAGGACTGGTAGTACAAATCTTGAGCTTCTAAGAATAGTGTTTACAAAGCAGAAATGACATAAATACATGGTCTTTTTGAAAAGTACATAAACAACACAATTTAATACAAGGTTACCCCGAAAAAATGAGTCAGCTACAACATCGACGCGGATACATCTTTAAAACCATACACCCTCGAACACAGCAACAACTGTAGCCAACATCTGCACGCAATATGCAGAAGTGTAGTATCAATAAAACCGACCCCATGTACTAAGTAAGTAACAAACCTAACTATATGTTAAAAGTAGTGACAAGCTGGAACATAGGTCGGGTCCAACACCAATAACCGATAGTACGTCATAACAACATAAAGCGTAGAAATAAGGAAATAATTCAATCATAGTTTTCCGAAAATTGTTCCGCTTTTCAAGAATATCAGTTAAAACCTAACTCCTTAATCAAAATCATCGCAAAATTATGATATAGTTTGAAAACTAAAATTTTTCCTGAAAAATCCTTTTCACAATAAATAAAATGTTTCATTTCTTTTCCACATGAAATATGTGAAATACCTCTCTATAATCACGTATCGATGTGTGTAAAAAGGTCATGAATGACATATTACCGTATAGCATGGGGAAATGCGCCTCTATGCATGTATGATATATATGCATGCCAATGCCATGTATCCCAGAGATGAATGATGTACTCACACTCCCCACTCATTTTACTCAACCACTCGGTACTGTATATGGCCCATACGGCCCAAGAATACTCATCCCGAAACATATACAACACTGACTAGGTAGGACTCACCAATTACCGAGAAAAAAGTGAAATCCATCCCAGAGGAAAAATCTATCTCGAGATATCAAGTACTTCGGAAAAAATCCATGCCCAGGGAAATCCATTCCTCAAATATATATAAATTCTCAACCACTAAGTACATTTTATGGCCCATGCGGCCCAGAGAAATCCATCCCGGAACATACTCAATAATGACTATACGTCATTCAGTACCGAGGAAACAGGAAAATCCAACCATGTGGACAAATCCATCCCTATATGTCAATGCTTCAGACAAGTCCATGTCCAGGGAAATCCATCCCTCGAGAATACTATCAGCGCTCACTAAGGGTGTGTTACACACTGGAGAGGGTCTTACAACCCAATCGCTATCAAAATCATCAATATAACCGTTGCGGTGTGCAACCCGATCCCATAACTGTCACTCCTAATCAGGATCTCGGCGTCACTAAGTCATCAATCTCTCCTGACTCACAATATCATGAAAACTGACCCGGAATAATGATATAATGTATCAACAAGTGACAACTGAGATTGAGATATGATATGAATGCATGAATGTGACTGAGTACAATATATCATGAAGCAATGAGATGACAACCATAAACGACCATTATGGGTACAAACAATATCAGCATAAAGCCTAAACATGATATTTAGCATGATTGACAACTCAATTACTTTATCACATGGTATAACAACAACAAACCCAGTTTGATCCCACCATGTGGGGTTTGGGGAGGGTCGTCTGTATGCAGACCTTAACCCTACCTAATGCAGGTAGAGAAGCTATTTCCAATAGACCCTCAGCTCAGGAAGGGCAAGAAGAAGAAGAGCAAAGCAAGGAAGAAGAAAGATGGAAGAGAAAGAAAAAGGGATAGATAAAGATAAGTAGTATCAAACAATTGCACATGGAATACAATACCTGAGGTGAACAAAACCACATAACATAATAAAAACCCGAGAATATGAAGGGACATGCATGCTTCTAAGACTACTGGTGAACAACTATAAACTACCTACTAACCTTATACCTTAATCCTCGACCTCCACACCCTCCTATCATGGGTCATGTCCTCAGTGAGCTGAAGCAGCGCCATGTCCTACCTAATCACCTCTCGCCAGTACTTCATAGGCCTACCTCGACCTCTTCCCAAACTCTCCATGTCCAACCTCTCACACCTTCTAACAGGAGCATCAATGCTTCTTCTCTTCTAGAGCTTGATGCTTTTCCCAGGCCGGAGAAGGCATTATACTGCTCGCCTTTATTTGATATGTTCATTCATCACTATAGATAGATATAGGATCTATGGGTAAATTACGTAGAAGTAAATTTTGTGATACAACCCTTCCTATTTGATAGAAAAAGATCCCATGATCCTGAATCCCCCAGGAATAAAAAAGAGCAACACTCTAATTTGGATTATTCTGTGACGACTAAGCCCCCTTGCTTTGATTTAATTTGGCTTCGGTGCGCCCTGGATCAATCAAAAAGCTTATTGATTTGATTCATCCCATTTCATTTATTTGGGCGAGAGGGAGGCTGTGAGTCACCTGGGCTATGGATTTTTCCATTGCTTAATTTCCAGGAATTAGTCACTTCAATAGCCTTCGATCGTTATACGGGTATCCAAAGGATGAACGAGATGGATGTTTGTTGTCCCAACCATTATTTTAGTCCCAAGCATGCTTAACATGTCCGAACCATCTCAACCTCGACTCCCGCATCTTATCCTCCACGGAGGCTGCTCTCACTCTGTCCCTGATAGTTTCATTCTTAATCCTATCTCTCCTGGTAAACCCACAAATCTATCTCAACATCCCCATCTTTGTTCTCTCATCTTCTACACGTGGGAGTTCTTGACTGGCCAACACTTTTCCCCATACAGCATAGGCAGTTGAACCACCACTCGATAAAACTTTCCCTTAAGTCTTAACAGCACATTCCTATCACACAAAACACCGGAAGAGAGCCTACACTTCATCCATCCCGCTCCGATACGATACACGACATCTTTTCAATCTCCTCGTTACCCTAGATAATAGTCTCGAGATACTTAAAACTCAGTCTCTTGGGGATAACTTGAGCATCAAGATTGACCTCTACGTCTACATCATGGGTCCTGTCACTGAACTTGCACTCCAAGTATTTGTATACGGCCGAAATCAGAGGAGTCCGATTTTGAAGTCTCTGTTATGCCCGGCCCGAGCTTTAAAGGTCTCAAAGTGAAGTTCAAAGTCCTGTCTCAAAATACATACCTCAAGAGGGCATGTCGAAGGCTCGATAAGGCCTACTCGAGAGAGCATATCGATGGCCCGTCATGACCTACTTTGAGGAAAAGGAAAATCGATGACAGTCAAGAACAACAGGAAATTTCCAAGGACACGTTCTTAGAAGAGATATGATTTGTAAGGAATAATACAAATCCATACTAGGCCGTTATACAGCTGTACCAATAGTATTATTTATCATAATTAGACATGTACCATCTTAGGGTTTTTCCCTCCTATATAAAGGGGACCCCAATCATTTGTAAGGACATGAAATTCACTGCTATAGAATATTGTACTCTACTTTTCTTGTTTGTTGTGCTCAAGTTTATTCTTCAAGTTTATTCTTCTTCATTTATTGTTCATACTCTATTGTCACTAAGCTAGCCTCGAGGCCCTGAAATCACTAATTTCGAGGCCCTCGTTCCTTTAGAAACATTGGTTTAGTTATCACATTCTCCTCATTTATACTTATCATTTCTTGAATATTTACTAGTATTGAAATAAATCACGTATTTTTAGAACCACAAATCAAGTATAGTTGTTGAAATCATTTTCTAGGTAAATAGTTTGGCGCCCACCGTGGGGCTAAAGATAATAGGGATTGTTTTTGTGCTAGTTTTCTGATAACACAAGTTATTCTTCACACTTTTTCTTGTCCAAAGATTCTTTGATTTCAGGTTAAGACATGTTTAACTCAGCAAACGCACATGTAAACGACGGTCTTGGTTTCCATAGGGAAAATAGTGAAATGACTGCAAGGGCCGGCATGCCACCGCTAAACCCTGGGGTAGCACCAGCACCAAACTCTATCAACGTAGGCTCACATATTACATTGCAAGTCTATTTGGGTACTGATATTGAAGGAAGTATACACGGAGGGGACCAACGTGACGCACAAGGGACACATGCTCCAGAAGAAAGAAAAGTTAGCCTACAAATAATCTTTCAAATGTTGCAAGCACAACAAATTGCTATCGCTCAATTGCAGAGCCAACAAAAGACTCCGAGCAAAACAGGACCAAAATTACCCCCCGAGTTAAGCCAGCACAAGAAAATCGAGCAATAATGGGTCAGGAACTGACCCCACCATCACGAGGATGCTCGAGGAACTCACTAAAAGGGTCGAGTCGGGAGAAAAGAAGATAGAGGATAATGATAAGAAAGCAGAAACCTACAAATCGAGAGTCGACCAAATCCCGGGAGCGGCCCTTATTTTAAAGGGAGTGGATTCGAGGAAATTCGTGCGGAAGCCATTCCCACCAAGTGCGACTCCGAAGCCCATTCCGAAGAAGTTTTGGATGCCCGACATCCCAAAATACAATGGGACTAGAAATCCCAATGAGCATATCACCACATATACTTATGGTTTAAAAGGAAATAATATAAAGGACGACGAGATCGAGTCTGTCCTATTGAAAAAATTTTGAGAAAACTTATCCAAGGGGGACATGATGTGGTATCATAACCTACTCCCGAATTCAATGTGTTAAAAATAAAACAAAGAGAGAACAAGATGCTAAGGGAGTTCATATACCATTTCCAGATGGAGCGAATGGAATTAGCGCTAGTCTCCGATGACTGGGTAGTGCAAGCCTTCACTTAGGGATTGAATGAACGAAGCTCGATAGCTTCGAAGCAGCTGAAGCAAAATTTGATCGAGTATCCCGCTGTAACTTGGGCGATGTTCATAACAGGTATCAATCAAAAATCAGGGTCGAGGAAGACCAATTAGGAGCCCCCTAGGGCTCAGTATATCCTAGCAGGATATTAGCAAAAGAACCAAGGAAAGCAAAAAGGGATCCAAGACCGAACAAGGAAAGATACCAACCCTATGTTGAAGACCAAAGAAACGCTTCGAGGTGCAATATACCTCCAAATGATCAAAGAGAGGCCAAAGTTCCCGGACACTACTTGAAACATGGGAAGCTCCCCACGGACCCAAAAAAATCAAGGGCCCTTCGAGCCAAAGTTGCCCGATTTTAACTCGATGAGAATGGAACATTGTACAAAAGGACCTTTGATGGGCCATTAGCAGTATGCTTGGGACTGGGGGACACCGACTATGTGCTACCATAAATCCACGAAGGCACATGTGGAAACCACTCTGGTGCTGATCTTTTAGTTCGAAAGGTAATCAGAGCGATGTAACAAATGACAAAGATTCGCAACGATGATACATCAACCCAGTGAACAACTACACTAAGTCATATCCCCGTGGCCATTAATGAAATGGGGGATGGACATCGTCGGCCCTTACCGACGGCGCCAAGTAAAACTAAATTTATATTGCTTATGACTGACTGCTTCTCGAAATGGGTAGAAGCACAGGCCTTCGAGAAGATAACAGAAAAATAAGTTATCGAATTCATATGGGACCACGTCATGTGCCGTTTCGGGATCCCTTTCGAGATTACTTGCGATAATGGGTAGCAGTTCATCGGAAGCAAGGTGACGAATTTCCTCGAGGATCATAAAACTAAAAGCATTCTATCAATGCCTTACCACCCAAGTGTGAATGGTCAATGTGAGTCCACAAACAAAACTATTATTCAAAACTTAAAGAAGAAGTTAGAGAATGCAAATGGGAAGTGGAGAGAAGCGTTGCCTGAAGTATTATGGGCATATTGAACAACTTTGAATTCAAGTATAGGGGAGACCCCGTTCTATTTGGTGTATGGATCTGAGGCATTGATACCAGTCGAAATAGGGAAATCGAGCGTCAGATTTCTGCATGCCACCGTGGACTCAAACAACGAGGCCATGAACACCTCTTTCTAGCAATTAGATGAAAAGCATGAGGCCGCACTGGTTCGAATGTCTGCTCAAAACAAAGGATCGGAAGATACTACAATAGAAGAACAAACCTTCAATACTTTGGAGTCGAGGACTTAGTCCTAAGTAAAGTCACCATCAACACTCGAAACCCAAATGAAGGGAAGCTAGGCCCTAGATTGGAAGGACGGTACCGCATCCTCAAAACAGTAGAAAAAGGGTCCTACAAACTTAGCACCATGAAAGGCAAGAAACTGCCAAGCAGTTGGAACATATCGGTGCTCAAACGCTATTATTGCTAAGGTATAACCTTCTCCCTTTTTGTTTATATTCCATACTAATTGTAGGTGTTCGATTGAGAGTAGTCGAATCACCCTTCAGCTCGAAGACCTTGGGTTTTAAACCATGCGTTGCACTCTTTTTCCCTTAGATCGGGTGATCACGCTCAACTATGTCTTATAAAAGACTAAGCGGGCGTTGCAAATATAATCCGGGGTATTATGCCCAGAGTCGATCCCACAGGGAATTTACATATGAACCAAGTCTTTAGAATACAAAACTTTTACTCAATAAATTCTCTCAAGACTTTTGAATATAAATTGGTGATGTTTTACTAATTCTACTGACAATAATGATAACTAACGTTTACTAACAATGTGTTGTAAACAATTATGATAAAGGTCTAAGGTTATGGTTCTCCCGTTGGTTAACTTACTTCTCGGATATTTCATATAACTTGATTATTAATCTCTATCAATCATGAACACTCTATATACCATAAATCTCTCTCAAGTTACGCTAGCTAGATTGTATTACAGTTCACTTTAGATTGCACCCGAAGTATCGTTATCTCTAATCTAACTTCTAAACCCTCGGTTATGACTTTCGTCTATACTCTGGGAGTGGTGTTGTTCAAACAATTACCTAAATATGCACTCTCTCTCAAGTAGATACATACTAAATAGGCACAGCTAATTGATAGCCATTCAATTAACTATAACAAGAACGTAGTTGCACAAATAAAGATGAACAATCAACAAAACTATATTAATATCACCATAAGTTTATCCCCCAACGGGTTCCACCGAAACCCTAGATTAATAAAATTAGCTACTCATATTCATAAGAATCAATTCTAAAATAACTTGCACAATTGAACTACAAAATAATAAATAAAAGCTATAAAAATCAATGTTTTCTTCACTGTGTAGTAATCCATAGGTTTTTCTTCACTTCAATGGCTTCCTCCACTTCAAGTTGTGTTTTTTGGTTATTTATATGTTTGGGATACACCCTAAACGTGTAGGAGACTTCTATTTCAACTGGGAAACACATAAAAACTCTTCAAAACTCGGATTTGACCGGATCAGGGGCCTGGCGTTTGGGCTCTGCTGCCTGGAAAACGCTTGGCCAGGCCTGGCGTTTGGTCTCTGGCTCCTGGATAATGCCTGGCCACGCCTGGTGTTTGGGCTCTGGCGCCTGGATAATCCCAGGCTAGGCCTGGCCTAACGGATCCAACGCTCGGCTATAGCCCGGTGCACCCCTCTTTGCCTCTTGAGCGTATTTTCGACGTTTTTGCATCCCTTTAGCTCGGCTTCCATCTCCAATTCCCCTACACATGAGATAGACTCCAGTTTGCACATAAAAAGTGTATTTTTATCATTAACGCACATAAAATGTAAGGCATATAACGTGTTAAACCATGAATTCTAGCCACGCATCAACACCCCACACTTAAACATTTTCTCGTCCTCGAGCAATCAATTTACTCTCATGAGCACAACTTATTAAGCAAATCCCTTAATGCGTTATACCAAGAGTTTTAAAACAGTTTAGGCACAAAGGTGTGACATTCTCGCCTCAATAGTCGACTCACACATACC
>ML313119.1:0-14137 GCA_005239505.1 Nicotiana paniculata | reverse complement strand
TGTGTATATATATATATATATATATATATATATATATATATATATAAAACTGCTCTGTCATAGCAGGCTCGCTCATAGGCGCTCGACCATACGAGGCTCTATATCTCGGCCAACTGGGTGCGCTCATAGGCGCTCGGCCACAGTAGGATCGGTATATAACTTACCATCTGAACTGAGGTTTCCCAATAGGGGCCTGCTCATCGATTATAGCTCGATGAAAATGAAAATACTGTAATACTGTATATATATATATATATATATATATATATATATATATATACTCTCTTCTTTATTGACTGAAAAAAGAGAATATTGTAACTTACAAAACTAGGAAAATATACGTAACTTGCGAGACTAGCAAAATATATGTAAATTTCGGGATATGAATTTTTCTTTGTGCCTCATTATCAAACTTGTGTAATGACGAGATCATGCCAAAATAAATGAAGAGCTTAGCGTTAACATACTTGGAGTAGGGAAAAATGCGTATGATATTCTTGCATTTAAACAGTATTCTATAGAGTAACCAGATACTTTGGTACAACCAGATACGTTGGTACACTGCATGAACATCCTTTATAGTTTTCCACTTCTATAACCCCAATAGTAGATTATCAAATCCAAAAGAAATAATCTTCCTGACTCATTTTCTTCTTTTAGAAGAAAATAGATAGTAGACACTTGACAGCGGGTGCAGGGTATGAAGAGACCATTATAAGGTGTCGATCCTCTCTTAGCAGTACAGTTAATACAACACAAGCTAGCACGAAGGACACCTTCCCCCATTAGCCAATCAATAAATCAACGACACCTCGATCTCAACTGTGGCCAACAATATAATCCTCTATATATCTGCTCCATTCAAGCTTATTTAATACCAAGATTGCTAAGTAGTTTCTTGTTAAGCGAATTCTGATTGTAGTTCTTTTGTATCCCAAAATATAGGAAATGAAGTGCTCTTGTTTTTTTTTTTTTAAATTATCAACTAGGTTGTAGTGCTTTTGGATAAGAAATGAAGTGTCCTTCAATTATTCATTAGGTTGCCACCTAATAGAAAATGACTAAGAGCCATTTGGCCAAGGAGTGGCTTGCTGCTACGTGGGGGTGAGGTGGAAAACTTTAATCTTTATCCACTTATTAGGTAATTAGGTGATGTCCTGATATTCGGTAATTAACTAATTACCCGCATAATTAAGAAATGTCTCAAATTACTTAAAATTCTACTTCTTCTTATTACACTTTATGTATCTTACTATAATGGTCATGTGGTACTTGTATGATACTAGTCCATAAATACGGGTATTTTAGTTCGGACCGTATTTTATCCCAAAAAGATAAATTTCTATCAACCTTATTTTCTTCAACTCGTTTACCCTCTCACCTTCACGACTTTACTTATCACTTGTTATAAATATCATAAATACTTATAACCTCAAAAAAATAGTCTTGTCCTCATCTTAGTACTACTATTACAATATTAAAATAATAAATCGTGGTACCATATAAAATTAATACATATACTGTTATTTCTGTTAAAACATCCATATAAATATATATATATTTTCTCAAATTTTAGTTTTTCTTATCTCGTATAAAGAGTACAAACTCTCGTACGCTTAATTCTTAAAATGATAAAAAGATAACCTTCTTTACTTGGGAGAAAATAATTTCTATATTTACAATAAAGAAAATCTCATAAACTTTCTCATATTAGGTGTATAGTTTATCATATCCGATAATATTAATAATGTCAACTATCTAAAATTATACTTATAAAATATTTTACTTAAAAAAAAAAATCATATTAACATAATATCTAGCGGTATTAATATTGTTAAACTTACGGAGTCTTATAATATCACAGTTACAAATCTTTTATAACCTCATAAATCATCTTAATCCCTTCAAGCTCACATGGATTTACTACGGCACATCCTAATGCTAAGGTACGAGATGTAACATCCTTCCCCCTTTAGAACATTCGTCCTCGAATGTTAGCTCTTAGAAATTTGCAAACTTTTCACTATGGTCTTCTCTGTAACTTAAACTAAAACCAAAGTTATATCCGATGTCTCGACTATTAACTACCTTTTGTACTTGAGTATCTCGTATCTTTTTACCTTTACCTTACTTACTTTTCAATATCGCATCGTATCTACTGTCGCTTTCATAACTTTCCTTCCATATAGGTAAAAATTATATCTACGCCTTAAAGCTATATTGTGATAGCACCTCTGGTGCACACCAAATTCGATGGAAACTTTATACAGACTTCTTACGACTTAGCTCTATGGCATGATCAGGAAACAAAAGAAGGGTAACATTTCGAAAATGCCCTATAGCCTCTCAATTATGAATGTGGCGCGCAACACACCCATAAGTGAGACTCTACTAGGCACGGCTTTATAGACTCCCTAGGACATGACCTGCTCTGATACCACTTTGTCACGTCCCAAACCTTGAGAGGCGTTGCTGGCACCCGGTGCCTAACTGGCCCGAGCGAACCACTCTGTAACTCATGATCGTTCGACCAAAACTAGAACATACATAGGCCGAGTTAGCTGAACTCATTCCTTTTGTAACTATCATGGACCCATATGGCCATGACTCATAATGTACAACTGTAAGTGGGCAACACTGTATCAATAAGCTATCGTTCTTAAAACATGAATACATATGGGCCGTCAAGGCCTCTGACATACTGTACAAACTAAACCTCTGTCTACAAAGCCTCTAAGATTATTTAACATCAAACAGGACAGGGCACCGAATTACCCATACGTCTCTAGAAAAACTTTCACACAATGACTCATAGGCTCGGCTGCACTTCGAATAAGGTGGAGTCTTACCGATCCTTCGCTAAATGCAAACCTCGTCTACTATGAGAGCTCGCCAATCTGATTATATACCTGCATGCATGAACGCAGTGTCCCCAACAAAAGGACGTCAGTACGAATAATATACTGAGTATGTAAGGCAATATACTGAAAGCTGAAACTGAACTGATAATATAATAACTGAAAACAACTGGNTATATATATATATATATATATATATATATATATATATATATATATATATATATATATATATATATATATAAAACTGCTCTGCCGTAGTAGGCTCGCTCATAGGCGCTCAGCCATACTAGGCTCTGTATCTCGGCCAACTTGACTCACTCATAGGCGCTCTGGCACAGTAGCCTCGGTATATAACTTACCATCTGATCGGAGGTTGCCCAATAGGGGCCTGCCCATCGATTATAGCTCGATGGTAATAAAAATATTGTAATACTATATATATATATATATATATATATATATATATATATATATATATATATATATATATATATATATATATATATATACACACACACTCTCTTCTCTATTGACTGAAAAAAGAAAATACTCAAATGAATATGAAGTCCCGAAAAAGAGAATATTGTAACTTACAAAACTAAAAAAATATAAATAAACTTGCGAGACTAGCAAAATATACGTAAATTTCGGGATATAAATTTTTCTTTATACCTCGTTATCAAACTTGTATAATGATGAGATCATACCAAAATGAAAGAAGAGCTTAGTCTTAACATAGCTGGAGTAGGAAAAAATCCGTATGATATTCTTTCATGTAAACTGTATTCTATAGAGTAACCAGATACTTTGGTACAACCAGATACGTTGGTACCCTATGCATGAACATCCTTTATAGTTTTCCACTTCTATAACCCCAATAGTAGATTATCAAATCCAAAAGAAATAATCTTCCTGGCTCATTTTCTTCTTTTAGAAGCAAATAGATATTAGACACTTGACAGCGAGTGCAGGATATTAAAGAGACCATTATAAGGTGTCGATCCTCTCTTAGCAGTATAGGTAATATAAAACAAGCTAGCACGAAGGTCACCTTCCCCAATTAGTCGATCAATAAACCAACTGCACCTCGATCTCAACTGTGGCCAACAATATAATCCTCTATATATCTGCTCCATTCAAGCTTATTTAATACCAAGATTGCTAAGTAGTTTCTTGTTGAGCAAATTCTGATTATCCCAAAATATAGGAAATGAAGTGTATTTTATTTTTTAATTATCAACTAGGTTGTAGTGCTTTTGTATAAGAAATGAAGTGTCCTTCAATCATCCATTAGGTTGCCACCTAATAGAAAATGACTAAGAGTCATTTGGCCAAGGAGTGGCTTGCTGCTACGTGGGGGTGGGATGAAAAACTTTAATCTTTATCCACTTATTAGGTAATTTGGTAATGTCCTGATACCTGGTAATTAACCAATTACCCGCATAATTAAGAATTGTCTTAAATTACTTAAAATTCTACTTCTTTTTAATACACTTTATGTATTTTACTATAATGGTCATGTGGTACCTTGTATGGTACTAGTCCATAAATACTGGGTATTTTAGTTCGGGCCGTATTTTATCCCAAAAAGATAAATTTTCTATCAACCTCATTTTCTTCAACTCGTTTACCCTCTCACCTTCACGACTTTACTTATCACTTGTTATAAATATCATAAATACTTATAACCTCAAAAAAATAGTCTTGTCCTCATCTTAGTACTACTATTACAATATTAAAATAACAAATCGTGGTACCATATAAAATCAATACATATACTGTTATTTCGTTAAAACATCCATGCAAAAATATATATGTATATTATCAACATTTACTTTTGCTAATCTCGTATAAAGAGTACAAACTCTCGTACGCTTAATTCTTAAAATGATAAAAGATAACCTTCTTTTCTTGTGAGGAAATAATTTCTATCTTTACAATAAAGAAAATTTCATAAACTTTCTCATATTATGTGTATAATTTACCATATCCGATAACATTAATAATGTTAACTATCTAAAATTATACTTATAAAACTTTTTACTAAAATATTTTACTTAAAAGAAAATATTACACTAACATAATATCTAGCGGTATCAATATTTTTAAACTTACATAGTCTTATAATAACATAGTTACAAATCTTTTATAACCTCATAAATCATCTTAATCCCTTCAAGCTCACATGAATTTACTACGGCACATCCTAATGCTAAGGTACCGGATGTAACATATACCTTATTTAGAATTCCTCTACTATATAATGAGGTACCCTATTCATTTGTAGGGGGATCACATTCATTAACTGAGAAATAACATAATGCTACTCTTTTACTTACAATCTTCTACGGTTCTTATTGTTCTTATTGTTCTTGTTGTTATCAACACTTGGTCTCGAGTTCATTCCAAATCGAGGTCTAACGTGCAAACAACACTGGTTGATCGATTTCAATCGCTTAAATTTACTTAATTATTTTTAGTCGTTTATCAATTGGTATTGAATCAGATCACATATCTTTATAATCACATTACAAGTTTAATTATTATTCATATTTCGAGGTAAACACTAAATATAGGAAGAGAAATATCAAAAGCTTATAGAACTGAAAACAATACTCATTTAAAGATATAAAATTTTATAGTACTAAAACATCATCTATTCTGACATGAATAAAAAATAAACCAAAATTCAAGTTATAGTGTGAGGAATGATCAAAATACTATTAGAATTTTGAAAAGGGAAATGAGGTTGGAAAAAACGTACCACCAATACAAGAAGGGAGTTATTGAATGATGGAAAGAGTTAAGTTTATCAAATAAAGAATTCACGTTTTACACAACTTATTGAGTAACTAAAAGAAACAAAAGAAGTTTGAATCTTGAAATAAATAGTAAAGGAAAAACTTCTTCAGTTTTGTACCATAAATATCTATCTATCTATAATGAAAAAGAGAGAAAGAAGCATCCAAGCCAAGTGGCAACATCATAATAAGCCACTTGGTACTTTAGGACAAATTAGTTATTTTCGGTAGATTAGTTTCTCTTTTTAATTTTTGAATTTGAAAACAATTAATTAGATATTCTATATTTAAAAAAAAGAAAAGAAGTAGTTACTACGGTTTTAGAAATTATGCTAGGTATTCTATATTTTAAAAAAAATTAGTATCTATATCTAATTAATTAATTGGTTTCTACCCTTTTAAACAGAAAAACCCTCTACACTTTGAAACCTTAAAGAACGGCAATTGGAACGCCAGTTTCACTTATTTGCCCTAAAAATTTCATCATTCAAATTCGACACTTCAATCCCACGATGTCTCACCACGATTTCAATTCCTTACCCACAAACTCTTCTCCCCTGGATTCCAGTAACATGATTTCACTTTTTTGTCAAATCAGTTCTAAAATCAGTTCTACTTTTACATTATATAGTTCTATTTTTTTCCATCCTGTGCATATCAAACATCAATTCAAGACTACAGGAGGAGATTGTGATGATTTGTATTTCATGAACAATCTTTATTCTCAGAACTGCAAGTTTAAATTTCTTCCACCGATACACGTTCTTCAATTCTAATCTTCCTCCTGTTATCAAGATTTCAAGAAAACATACGACTTATGCAAAAAATGGCTACTCACATTGATTTCATCAAGGATGTAACAATTTCGAAGATGCATGAAAGTTTAAAATTCGGGTTATCCGTCTGTGGAAAGTACCTGATCGTTTTAATTCAAACACTACATTCTCAATTGAATTGGTTCTACAAGATGAAAATGTATTTAATTCGTTTTGCTCTCTGTTTCTTAAGTTGAAAATTTAAATTCTGCGTTTTCTGTGTTTGAGCTAGTAATCTATCTATAATCTGAAATTTTTGTGTTGCTTAATTGTTATACCTTAATATTTTCTTACGCTGGAATTCCTAGCCGATGCTAACTCAACATAATCGATCAAGAGTTATATACAATCTATACTACCAACAAAGATAATTCTTACAATAAGTCCAGAAGATTTATACTTAACGAAGTTGATATTCCTCCTAATGTAAAAAAAAATACATTTGTCAAACGAAAACCACTAGACGAGTTTATACATGTTTTGCTAATTTGTTATACCTTTTCTGTTTTTTAATGTAATGAAGTTGGAAATCGAGTTTCTCCATGTGTGCTAATTTGTTATACATTTTCTGTTTGTTAATGTGATGAAGTTGAAAATCAAGTTTTGTTATACCTTTTCTTTTTGTTAATGTTATGAAGTTGGAAATCGAATTTCTCCATGTTGTGTTAATTTATTATACCTTCTCTGTTTTGTTAAAGTGATGAAGCTAGAAATCTGAAGTTTTCGCTCTGTTTCTTTGACTATTTAATTTTCTCATGTTGAAAAGTAATTTTACCGCAATTTAGTATTACTATAATTTCAAGTATTCAAGTGTAGTATTATAGATTTGAATAGTTAATTTGGAATTATTGTATTACTAAGTCTTTCAAACACTTTGCGTTATTTAATAGATTTGAAAAGTTAATATGGAATTATTGTAATATTAAATTATAACGACCCGATCGATCATTTTGAGTATTTGCACTTTGCTCGGTAGTTTATAGGTATGAGTAGCTCCGTATGATGTGTTATGACTTATGTGAATCGTCGGTTTTGGTTTTCAGGTTATTCAGAATCAGTTTGGAAGAATGAACTTCATTGTTGAGGCTTTAAGTTGAAAGAGTTGACCAAGTTTGACTTTTTATGAATTTGACCCAGGAACAAGGTTTTGATGGTACCTTTAGCTCCGTTAGGTGATTTTGGACTTAGGAGCGCGCCGGAATGTGACTTGGAAGTCCGTAGTAGAACTAGGCTTGAATTGGCGAAAGTTGGAATTTTGGCGATTTTGACCAGCAGTGAAAATTTTGATATCGGGGTCGGATTGGATTTTCGGAAGTTGGAGTTGGTTCGTGGTGTCATTTTTGACTTATGTGTAAAATTTGAGGTCAATCGGACGTGGTTTGGTAGGTTTCGTCGTTGTTTGTAGAATTTAGAAATTCTGAAGTTCATTAGGCTTGAATCCGTGGGTAATTCATGTTTTTGATGTTGTTTGAGGTGATTTGAGGATTCGTCTAAGTTCGTATGATGTTTTGGGACTTGTTGGTATGTTTGGTTGAGGTTCTGAGGGCCTCTGGAGAGTTTCCAGTGGTTAACAGATCATTTTTGAACTTTGGTTGATGGTTGATATCTGCTGGTGTGATTCTTCTGGTTTCCTTCATCTGTCAAAATCCAGGTCATGATCGAGGTCATGATCGAGGCCATGATCAATGTCATGATCGAGGCCATGATCGAGGCCATGATCAAGGCCATGATCGATGGCAGAATCGAGAGGGCAGAATCGAGAGGGCAGCATGGACAGAAACTTTAAGTTATAAAATAAGGGGACTTCATTCCATTTTCCATTTTTGACAAATTAGAGCTTGGGGAGAAGCGATTCTTGAAGAAATTTTTACCATATGAATTGGGGTAAGTGTTCTCTATTCGGTTTTGATTATATTTCATGAATCTATCTTTGAATTTAGCTATGGGATTATGGATTTAAAGAGGAATTGAGGGTTTTAGCCTAAAGATTCATAATATGAATTTTTGAGTGTGATGACCCAAAAGGTCATCCCGTTTATTTCTTGCAAATTTTGTGTTTCGAAGTTGTGAAAAACCTCCTTCTATCTCATCTCGATTTGCGTGCGCATCCTGGGCGTGTAGCCGGGAAGCCATTATGTGAAAACGATAAAAATAATAATTTTGTATTAGAAATTTGAATAAAGTTGACTTCGGTCAACGTTTTTGGTAAACAGACCCGGACCCATGATTTGACAGTCCAAGAGGGTCCGTAGGAAAATATGGGACTTGGGCGTATGCCCGAAATCGAATTCCGAGGTCCCAAGTCCGAGAAATAAATTTTTAAGGAAAATTATTTTCTTAAAAATATAAAGGTTTTTGAAAATGAAATTTGATGTGAAACTAGTGGTATCGGGCTCGTATCTTGGTTCCGGAGCCTGGTACAGGTTCGATACGATTTATATGTGTTATCTGTGATGTTTGGTAATAAACGGACTTCGTTTGGCGTGATTCAGACCTTAAATGCAAAATTTGATGTTTAAAGAAGTTTTGAGGAATTTCATTGATTTTTGGTTTAATTCATCGTTTTAGTGTTATTGTATATGTTTTGAAACCTCGAGTGAGTCCGTGTTAGGTTATATGACTTGTGTGTGTGGTTGGACGTGGTCTCGGGGCCCCCGGGTGTGTTCCGGATAGGCTTCGGGTTATTTTTCTCCTTTTTGGCATTGCTGTTCTGTCTGATGTCTTTCCTTATATGCGATCGCGAAGACTGAGCCGCGATCGTGTTGTATCAATTTGGACCGCCCAGTTTTTCTTAATCGCGATCGCATAGCTCCATTCACGATCGCGGAAGTCCATCCTTTTCTTCTTCGCGTTCGCTTCCACTTGCACGCGACCGCATAATGAATCCATCTGGGGGCATCAGGTCATTTTTCTACGCGATCGCATTTCGTGCTTCGCGATCGTGTAGTGTAGCGTTGAGGCAACATATATTTCCTTATATGCGATCGCAGATGTTCCTTTGCGATCGCATAGAATTGTTTCTGGCCAATAATATTTTTCCTCTACGCGATCGCATACGTAGTCTCGTGATCGCGATACTTTAAATACCTGGGCAGAATATAAGTTTCCAAAAACGAGGGTTTAGCCATTTTTAACATATTTTGACTTCTAGAACTCGGTTTTGGGCGATTCCATGAGGGTTTTTCACACAAATCAAATGGGTAAGTGTTCTTCCACTAGAATTAAATATATTTCATGAAATAGTTCCTTGTTTTTATCATTTAATTTGTGATTTGGGTTGAGGGGATTGTGGGTTTTGAAAGAAAGTTTCTAAAATAAAAAATCATGATTTGAAAGACCAATGTTATCGCAATTGGATAAATTTAGTATGGGTGAACTCGTATCGGAATGGGCAATCGGATTTTGTAAAATTTATCAGGTTCCGAATTGGGGGCCCGCGGGTCGACTTTTGGGTCGATTTTTATGATTTTGTAAAGATTGAGATTTTATTATTCGGAATAGTTCTTTATACGTTTTATATGTATTTTGAAGTTGTTTTAGTTGATTTTGAGCCGTCTGGAGGCCTTCCCGCTCGAGAAGTCTATCTTTGAGTACCGGGTTGTCGTCTTTGAGGTAAGTATCTTGCCTAACCTTGTGTGGGGGACTACCCCTTAGAATTGAGTCTTCCTTGTTGATTGTAGTCCGAGTATGCGAGGTGACAAGTGTGTACTTGTAATTATTTTCAATTAGATTACCCTTTTAGGATTCGTAGATTCTTATATTACCTGTGTATGACCTGTAATTGTTACACTTGAATCCTTGGTTGCTAATTTCATTCCTTCCTGTTTAAATTAGAATTACTTGTTTTTGGATTCTTCGTTGGCTATTTGACTTTACTTGACTTAACTGAGTATTCTACTCCTCTTATTATCATGCTATATTTTCTTCCTAGCTTACCTAACTGACTATAATTAGAGTCATCTTGCCTTATAGTTGACTAGCCGTAGTTGGATCATTTATTCGTTGGAGTCAAGCATGCCCGTGAGTCTTACATTGTGATTTATATGACTATTCCCTTAAGTGCTACTTAGGTCTAATTGTTAGACATTTATGTTATTGTATTTCCTTGATGTTGCCTATTATTGGGCCTTTTGTGTGAAGCTGAGTGTTATTCCGTGAAGTAAACTGTCTGTTTGCCTCGTCAGGATGTTATGGTTATTATTACTGTTTATGCTGTTAATGATATGAATTGTATTGTTGACTCCCTTACCGGGATGTGATGGTTCCTATTACTGCTTATGCTGTTAATGATACGGTTTGTATTTTTGACTCCCTTACCGGGATGTGATGGTTCTTATTACTGTTTATGGTGTGAATGATATCATTTGTACTATTGGATTCCTTGCCGGGATGTTGTGGTTTCTATTACTGATTAAGCTGTTAATGATATTGGTTGTATTGTTGACTCCCTTGCCAGGATGTGGTGATTTATGGGTCATATTGTTGATTTTTCCTTGCCAAACTATTGTTTATGATATTTAGCACAAGGGAATATTCCATGCCATGTTTATGATATTTAGCACGAAGGATAATGCCGTGCCATGTTTATGATATTTAGCACGAGGGAACATTCCGTGCCATGTTTATGATATTTAGCACGAAGGATAATGTCGTGCCATGTTTATGTTATTTAGCACGAGGAGACATTCCGTGCCATGTTATGTTATGTTAGCACGAGGGGACATTCCGTGCCATGATTATGTTATTTAGCACGAGGGGACATTCCGTGCCATGTTTATGTTATTTAGCACGAGGGGACATTCCGTGCCATGTTATGTTATGTTAGCACGAAGGGACATTCCGTGCCGTATTCATACATTATTATTTCCGTCATTCTTGTTTTCTCTTTACTACATTTATTGGCAAGATTTGATATTCCTCCTGTACTGCATGGAAATTTCTGAGTGACGGACTGAGTCCCGATGGATAAATCTTGAGAAGATTTTTATCAAGAGATTTTACTGAAAAGTATTATTGAAAAAGCAATGGTTTTGAAATGATTATATTTGAATGACTTTTACATCGAAGGTATATTTGAAAAGCACTAGTTTTGCCTAGAATGATATTTGGAAGTCATTTATTGAGAAAGTCTCTTTGGAAAGTTTTGTAGTTTGAAAGAAACTATGTTTTATGTAATCCCCTCTATTACTTATACTTATATCTACTCTTGGAGAAAGTATGTTTTCAAAGTAAACTCTTCCATACTAAAATAATTTTATTTGTAAAGTTTTTCATATGAACTGCTGTTTAAATATTTTTACCAGTTATGGATTTTAATGGCTAAGGCCCGATGTGAACAAACTGACGTGGAGTTGAGTTATCGGTGTCCTCTATTCTATTGTGTTTCCTTTCGGTTCGGCTTGTTTTGCTGTCCATCTTTCTGTGTGTTTTTGTGTTGTTTCGTGATTGTTTTCTGTAATTTCCTTCCTCTTTATATTGTCATTGTGGTGGATTATCCTGAGAACTCTTAGATAGATGTAACATTCGGTCTTTTATATATTCATGTTATCTATTTTGTAGACCAATGGTGTCTTGACTAGTCCTCGTCACTACTCCACCGAGGTTAGTCTTGATACTTACTGGGCACTGCTGTAGTGTGCTCATACTACACTTCTGCACATTTTTGTGTGCTGATCCAGATATATATTGTAGTAGCTGTGTGGATGATTGCCGAGGATACTCAAGGTAACCTGCTGCTGCGTTCACAGGCGTCAGAGTCACCTTCTTTGTATTTATTATTCATACACTGTTGTATCTACTTCCAATCAGTTGTACTTAGAAGTTGTAGAAGATTCGTAGAGCTTATGACTTGTACTATCGGTTTTGGGAAAGTTTGTACATTCTGTTGAGATTGTATATCGAGACTGCTAGACTTCTTTTATTATTGTTGTTATTCATTAACTGTTAGACTTACCTAGTCCCAAAGACTAGGTGCCATCACGATACCCAACGGAGGGAAGTTTGGGTCGTGACATTGAGTTTTGAACACCGATTTTGAGTCGGATTTGAGTGAAACTAGTATGTTTGGACTCGCAATTGAATGGGTTCTCGGATTTTATGAGTTTTTTTGGGTTCCGAGGTACGAGCCTGAGTTGGGATTTTAGGCCAATTTCGGGCTTTGATTCAAGATTTGATCTTTTACAATAGGGATTGGTTCTTTTAGCATTGTTTGATGTATTTAGATTGTTGTTGGTTAGTTTCAAGCCGTTCAGAGGTTGGAACGCGCGAGATGGCATCTTTGGAGCATTACTTGGCTTGCTCGGCATTGGTATTGGCTCGTTCGAGGTAAGTAACTCTTCTAAACTTAGTACTGAGGGTATGAAACCCTGGAATACGTGTTATGTGATTGATGATGAGGTGATGCACATGCTAGGTGACGAGTGTGTGGGCGTGCACTATTTGAATTGGGACTCTGTTGTTTCCAGGGTACTGCATAGTGGCCCTATTTTTTTGATATCTGTGTTTTCACCATGTGATAAAGTAAATGAGCTGTCAATCATGCTAGATATCATGTTTAGGCTTTATGCCGATACTGTTGGGACCCATAGTGGTTGTTTCTTGCTGTCCTTTCACTGATTTCATTGATATTTCGTACTCAGTCATATTCATGCATTTATACCATATCTCAGTCTCAATTGTTTTTGACTGGCTAGTTTCATGACATTGTGAGCCCGTGAGTGAGACTGGAGAGTTTGATGACTGAGTGAGGCCGAGGGACTGATTGTGAGGATATTGATACCATAGCACGTGAGTTGTCCGTGCAGCACGTGAGTTATCTGTGCGGATCCAGATATTGATACCATAGCACGTGAGTTGTCCGTGCAACACGTGAGTTGTCCGTACGGATCCAGATATTGATATTATAGCACGTGAGTTTTTCGTGCAACACGTGAGTTATCTGTGTAAATTATAGCGCTTGGGCTGTAGGAGCCCCTCCAGATTCTGCACACCCCCAGTGAGCGCAGTCGGCTATATATATAATTGGATAGGGCTGCACGCCGCATCAATTATTGTACATCACTGAGTGTCTGAGTGCGCTGAGTATTGAGAAGTAAGATTGAGTAATATAAGAGTGTGAGTACATGATTCATCTCGGAGATACATGGAATTTGTATGCACACATGACATACATGCATAGAGATGCATTTTTCCTCATGCTATATAATATCACGCCATTCATGACTTATTATACACATTGATATGTGGGCATAAAGAGGTATTTTATACTTGTTATTTGGAAAGAAAATGAAATCTTTTTTTTATTGTGGAAGGGATATTTGGAAAATTATAGTTTTGAAACCTACTCGTACTTTTGACATTTTCGGTAAGAGATCTGGGATTTGTCCCTGAGATATTGAAAAGCATGATCATTTTCTGGAACTGTGAACGAGCTGAGCATTTTTAATTCAGAGATACCTCTTTTATACTTGTATTATGCTATTATGAACTATTAATGAGGTGTTGGTATTGAACCCTACCTTGTGGTAGCTCGTCACTGCTTTTAACCTAAGGTTAGGTTTGTTACTTACTGAGTACATGGGGTCGGTTGTACTCATACTACATGATGCGAGACTAAAATGCATAGTTTAACATGTGATATACCTTACATTTTATGCGCATT
>ML313118.1:24644-53466 GCA_005239505.1 Nicotiana paniculata | reverse complement strand
ATTGTTACATTAAATTGTGAGTTAATTGCTAGTTTATTATTATTGATTGTAGAATTAGTCAAAAATCACCAAATTAATATTCAAAGTCTTGAGAAACTTGATTTAGCAACAGTTTAGTATTTTATAGACTCAATTGATACGTAAATTCCCTGTGGGATCGACTATGGGCATAATACCTCGGATTATATTTGCAACGCCCGCTTAGTCTTCTACAAGACATAGTTGAGCGTGATCAATACCACACACAAACATGTCCTTCAGAGTATATCATTATCTGATAAATCACTTCATGCACCATCCAGTGAGTTATGGTCTTAATCCACACCTAAAATATGCAAAGATTTCGCTATAATCATTATTACTTACATATTCTTTTATAACTCATAGACATAACTGTATACTCACTAGTCACCAGAATTTTGATACACTTAAAATTGGAGATCTGGTAACTGAATAACTAATTATTGGCATCCTGAATAACCATAAACTTGCTAACTGGAAGATTGTATAACTGGTATTGAGGTAAAGTGATAACCATAGAACATGATAACTTCTTTTGTACTTTCTGATAAGGTTATGCTCTAATATGTACTACTATCCATTACATCCCACTTCCAACATCCTCTCAAGTCTCATTTGTTACTAACTTGTACTACATAATTATACCCCAATGGGAAACCATCCTCTCTAGAACCTTGGATTTTTATTGCCCATCGCTTGGGTATTTGATACGTCTGTAATTCGATAGGAAGAGAAGTTTACCTATTTGTCACGACCCAATTTACCCTCCGAAAGGTATCGTGACGGCACCTAGTCTCTTATGACTAGGTAAGCCTAAAATTTGCGGAAATGACAGAAACAAAAAAAATAAGGACAGAAAAGATCTCAAGTAGATATAACGTAGCTGCTCAGCATATACATTTTTACTTCCCCAAAGCCGGAATATCACCATAGCCACAAGCTCTGTACTAAATGTAGCTCTATACAATGAAACAGTGGAAAAAAATATACAAGTCTTCTATGCCTATACTAGAGTAGAAAGGGACTCGTGGGATTCTGCGGACGCGGCACAATTACCTCGCGGTCTCCTGGCTGCTGATAGGACGACTCTTAGCCACGATACTGGGTGTTGGTACCTGGATCTGCACATGGGGAAAACATGCGCAGAAAATGGTGTGAGTACTCCACATTTGGTACTCCGTAACTGCCAAGCCTAACCCCAGTCAAGTAGTGACGAGGTCAGGTTGAGGCCCTACTGAGTTTGTAAAAACAAGTCCATATATAATCTAAAACAGTGAAATACAGATAAGCAATGATAAACAGGATTAACGAAGACGGAAAGATTTAATAAAACAAAGAGAGAGCCCTCGGCTCAGCATAGCATATATCTCAACAGTAAATGTGCAATGCAGTACACGAGGAAAGCTCCTGGATCTTAGTCTGTAGTCCCAATTTAAATATGCTATGCAGTACAGGGGTAAAGCTCCCGGATCTCTGTTTGTAGTCCCAATTTAAATATGCATTTCAGTACAGAGGGAAAGCTCCCGGAAATCGGTCCGTAGTCCCAATTTAAATATGAAATGTAGTACAGGGGGAAAGATCTCGGATCTCGGTCCGTAGTCCCAATTCAAATATGCAAAGTAGAAGTATGTCAATTATGGCTTAATTAGACAATCCGGGAAAGACAACAGGCATGAATAGAGTAAAGCTACCTAAGCATGATGTGACTAGTAGCAAATAAGAGGAAATCAAGTCAGAACAGGTAGGCATGCTTACTCTTAAATTATCTACTCTATTAATATGGAAACAGTAATATGTTAATGAAAATGAGAGATTTCGTAGGAGTAAAAATAGGATTTTAGCAACAATGACCCGTGTATGAACTCGTCACCTTGTCCAGGGCATCCTGAACCAAGTCTGTACCCAACAATCGGGCCTCGCTCGAATCAAACCATCCCACGGGAGACCTGCACCGCCTACCATACAAAGCCTAATACGACGCCATCTGAATGTTGGACTGGTAGTTGTTGTTATAAGAAAACTCTGCAAGAGGAAAGTAACGATCCCATGACCCTCCAAAATCCATCACACAGGCACGGAGCATATCCTCGAGAATCTGAATCGTGCGCTTGGACTGACCCTCGGTCTGAGGATGAAAAGTTGTGCTCAACTCTACCCTGGTGCCTAACTCCTGTTGAACGTCTCTCCAGAACCATGAAGTGAACTGTGTACCTCTGTCTGAAATGATAGATACTGGAATACCGTGGAGGCGAACAATCTCTCTGATATAAATCTCAGCTAACCTCTCCGATGAATATGTAGTCAGTACTGGAAGGAAATGGGCTGATTTGGTCAGCCGATCCACAATCACCCAAATAACATCATGCTTCCTCAAAGTCCGAAGAAGTCCAACCACAAAGTCCATGATGATCCGCTCCCACTTCCACTCTGGAAGCTCAATCTGCTGAAGTAACCCTCCCGGTCTCTGAATCTCACATTTGACTTGCTGACAGTTGAGGCATTTGGCTACAAACTCCGCTATATCCTTCTTCATCCTTCGCAACCAATAGTGTTGTCTCAGATCCTGGTACATCTTTGCGGTACCCGGATGTATGGAATACCGCAAACTATGGGCCTCCTCAAGAATCAACTCCTGAAGCCCATCCACGTTGGGCACGCAGATACGACCCTGCATCCTCATCACCCCGTCATCTCCTATAGTCACATCCCTGGAATCACCCCGCCGGACTCTATCCTGAAGAACCAAAAGGTGGGGATCATCATACTGGCGATCTCTGATATGGTCATGAAGGGAAGATTGAGCAACCACACAAGCTAATACCCGTCAAGGCTCAGAAAGATCCAATCTCACGAACTGACTGGCTAAGAGCTGAACATCTAAGGCTAGAGGCCTCTCAGCTGCATGAAGGTATGACAAACTCCCCAAACTCTTCGCCCGGCGACTCAAGGCGTCGGCCACCACATTGGCCTTCCCTGGTATAATATAGTGATGTCATAGTCCTTTAGCAACTCCAACCATCTATGATGGGGCAAATTTAGATCCTTCTGCCTGAATATATGCTGCAAACTCCGGTGATCCATGAATATCTCACAGGGAACACCATATAAATAATGATGCCATATCTTCAGGGCATGAACAATCGCAGCCAACTCGAGATCATGAACAAGGTAGTTTTTCTCATGGACTTTCAACTGTCTGGATGCGTAGGCAATCACCCTACCGTCCTGCATCAACACCGCTCCCAAGCCAATCCTTGAAGCATCACAATAAGCTGTATAGGATCCGGAACCGGTAGGCAAAACCAACACAGGAGTTGTAGTTAGGGCTGTCTTGAGCTTCTGAAAGCTCTCCTCACACTCCTCAGTCCATATAAAAGATGCACCATTCTGGGTCAGTCTGGTCATATGCGCTAAAATGGATGAAAATCCCTCCACAAAACGGAGATAATACCCAGCCAAACCGAGGAAATTGTGGATCTTAGTAGCTGAGGACGGTCTGGGCCAACTCTGTAGCGCCTCCACCTTTTTTGGATCTACCTTGATCCCATCCGAAGACACCACGTGGCCTAGGAATGCCACAGAATCAAGCCAAAATTCACACTTAGAAAACTTGGCATACAACTTCTTCTCCCCCAATGTCTGAAGAACAGTCCTCAAGTCCTGCTCATGGTCCTCCTGGGACTTAGAATATACCAGAATGTCATCAATGAACACAATGACGAAAGTATCAAGATAAGGCCGAAATATGATGTGCATCAGGTGCATGAAAGTTGTTGGGGCATTGTTCAGCCCAAATGACATAACAAGGAACTCATAGTGGCCATATCTGGTCCTGAAGGCAGTCTTTGGGATATCCGGTTCCCGAATCTTCAACTGATGATAATCGGAACGTAGATGAACACCCTAGAACCCTGTAACTGGTCAAATAGATCATTAGTGCGAGGTAGTGGGTACCTGTTCATCACTGTCACTTTATTCAGTTGTCGGTAGTCAATACGGATATGCATCGAGCCATCCTTTTTCTTCACAAATAATATCGGAGCGCCCCAAGGTGATACACTAGGCCTGATAAATCCCTTCTCAAGCAGCTCCTGTAACTGCTCCTTCAACTCAAGAGGATCCATGCGATAAGGAGGAATGGAAATGGGCTGAGTGTCTGGCAACAAGTCAATGCCGAAATCAATGTCTCTATCGGGTGGCATACCCGGAAGATCAGCTGGAAATACATCGAAATAGTCCCTGACAACTGGAACTGACTCAACTGTAGGGTTCTCAATACTAACATCTCTCACATAAGCCAAATATGCATCACACCCCTTTCCAACCATCCCCTGAGCCTTAAGAAAATAAATGACTTGGCGGGGAGTATACTCCAAGGAACCTCTCCACTCTAATCTCGTAAATCCTGGCATAGCCAGCGTCACGGTCTTGGCGTGATAATCAAGAATAGCATAATAGGGAGACAACCAGTCCATACCCAATATAACATCGAAATCTACCATACTAAGTAGTAGCAAATCAACTTTGGTCTCAAAACCCCTGATAGTAATCAAACATGACTGATATACACGGTCAACAACAAGAGAATCTCCCACCGGAGTAGAAACATAAACAGGGGAACTCAAAGAATCCCGGGCTATCCCCAGATGTGAAGCAAAATAGGAAGATACATATGAATATGTAGAGTCTGGGTCAAATAATACCGATGCATCCTTATGACAAGCGGGAACAATACCTGTAATGACTTAATCTGAAGCAATGGACTCGGACCGGGCCGGAAGAGCATAGTACCTGGACTAGCCTCCCCCTCTAGAGAGGCCTCGAGCTGCCTGAGGTGGTGGGGTAGCAGCTGGGGCTGGAAGAATAGCTGGAGGACCTGGTGAAAGACGTGGAGCCTGATAAATCTGAGGGGGTGCACCCTGATAAGTCTGAGGTGGTGTGCCTCTCCTCGCTTTGGGGCAATCTATGATCATATGATGAGGGTCACCACACTCAAAGCAACCCCTCGGAGGACATGGCGGCCGCTGCTGACTCTGAACTGGCCTGCTGGGATGGCCAGTGATAGCACCTCGAGCAGGAGGCACCTGAGATACTGGTGGTGCATAATAAGGCTCCTGAGGTATAGGAGGAGCTGGAATACCACTGGCTGCTGGGAAAACTGAATGAACAGGGCGACTCACAAAACCCCTACCATAGTGTGCTACTGGTGCACGGGCTCCTAGAAATGGCCAGTCTCTCGAGACCTCTTGGCCTCTCTCTCCTCCCTGTCCCGGGATAACATAGTCTCAATCCTCCGGGAAATACTCACGGCCTGCTGGTAGGTAATATAGGTCTCCAGCTCTCTGGCCATGCTTGTCTGAATACTGGGGTGGAGTCCCTCAATAAAGTGTTGAACCCTCTCTCTGACAGTGACAACCAAAGCTGGTACATGGCGAGCCAAATCCCTGAAACGGACTGCATACTCTGACACAGTCATGGCACCCTGGCGTAGCTGCTCAAACTCTACATGCCAAGCATCTCTGAAGCTCTGAGGGACAAACTCAAGTAAGAATATTTCGGAAAACTGAGCCCAAGTTAGTGAAGCTGCCTCGTCCGGGCTACTAAGCTCAAAAGCACGCCACCACTGATAAGTTGCTCCCCTCAGCTGGAAAGCAGTGAAAGAAACCCCACTCGTCTCCACAATACCCGTAGTGCAGAGAATGCGATGACACCCCTCAAGAAAACCCAGAGCGTCATCCGAAGCTAGTCCGTTGAACTCCGGTGGATGGTACTTCTTGTACCTCTCAAGTCGGAGCTGCTCTACCTCAGGAACATCTATCCTAGTCTCATGATGAGCTGGAGCTGCTGGGGGCATAGGAATATACTTTGGAACCTGTCCAATATGAACTCTCTGCTCAGGAGTACGGGCTGCGGGAGTCTGTGTCCCTCCTCCGGCCTGGGATGTAGCTGGAGCTATCGGGAGTAGACCCGTCTGAGACAGAGTACTGAAAGCACTCAAGAACTGAGCCAATGTCTCCTGGAGGTCTGGAGTAATAGTAGGGACCTCATGTGCCCCTCCAACTGTAGTTGTTGGGGGCTCCTATGCCCTGCCCTAGCCGGTGCTCGGGCTTCACCACGTGCTCGTCCCCTGCCCCGGTCCCTGCCTCTGGTGGCTCTGATTGGGGGCTAGGGTTCCTGGTCATCAGTACGTCCGGTACAAGTACGAACCATCTGCAAGCAAGAGTAGAATAGAGTTTAAGAATTTGATGACAACAACTAGCACGATAAATAATTCCAAAGAATTTTATTGTTCTTACCAGTTACATAGCCTCCCGAAGATAGATACGGACGTCTCCGCACTGATCCGCGAGACTAATAAATCGGCCTGTGACTTGTGACTCCTATGAACCTAGACGCTCTGATACCAACTGGTCACGACCCCAATTTACCCTCCAAAGGTATCGTGACGGCACCTAGTCTCTATGACTAGGTAAGCCTAAAATTTGCGGAAATGACAGAAACAAAAAAAATAAAGAAAGAAAAGATCTCAAGTAGATAAAACGTAGCTGCTCAGCATATACATTTTTACTTCCCAAAACCCGGAATACACCATAATGACAAGCTCTATACTAAATGTAGCTCTATACAATGAAACAGTGGAAAAAAAATATACAAGTCTTCTATGCCTATACTAGAGTAGAAGGGGACTCGTGGGATTCTGCGGACGCGCCAGAATTACCTCGCGGTCTCCTGGCTGCTGATAGGACGACTCCTAGCCACGATACTGGGTGCTAGTACCTGGATTTGCACATGGGAAAAACATGCGTAGGAAAGGACGTGAGTACTCCACATTTGGTACTCCGTAAGTGCCAAGCCTAACCCCAGTCAAGTAGTGACGAGGTCAGGTTGAGGCTCTATTGAGTTTGTAAAAACAAGTCAATATATAATTTAAAATAGTGAAATACAAATAAGCATTGATAAACATGATTAACGAAGACGGAAAGATTTAATAACAGAAAGAGAGAGTCATCGGCTCAGCACAACATATATCTCAACAGTAAATGTGCAATGCAGTAAACGGGGAAAGCTCCCGGATCTCAGTCCGTAGTCCCAATTTAAATATGCTATGCAGTACAGAGGGAAATCTCCCGGATTTCTGTCTGTAGTCCCAATTTAAATATGCATTTCAATACAGGGGGAAAGCTCCCGAATCTGGGTCCGTAGTCCCAATTTAAATATGAAATGCAGTACAGAGGGAAAGCTCCCAGATCTCGGTCCGTAGTCCCAATTTAAATATGCAAAGTAGAAGTATGTCAATTATGGCTTAATTAGACAATCCGGGAAAGACAACATGCATGAATAGAGTAAAGCTACCTAAGCATGATGTGACTAGAAGCAAATAAGAGGATTCAAGTCAGAACAGGTAGGCATGCTTACTCTTAAACTATATACTCTATTAAGATGGAAACAGTAATATGTGAATGAAAATGAGCGATTTCGTAGGAGTAAAAATAGGATTTTAGCAACAATGACCCGTGTACGCACTCGTCACCTCGCGTACACGGTGTCCACATAACAAAATCAGTATAAAAATACCTAAGGGAAAGTCCCCAACACAGAATTAGGTAAGCCACTTACCTTGACTGCGCTAATCAACTCAATACCACATTCTTGCCACGAGTATCTGACTCCGGGTGGCCCAAATCTATTCAAATAGATTGCATGGTGTAAATATCACTTCAAGGGAACAAAATAGCTAATTATTTATAAGCTAATACGCAAAATTAGGAAATTTGTCCAAAAAGTCCCCCGGGCCCACGTCTCGGAATCGGGTAAATTTATATTTCCCGAACACCCATTCGCTCATGAACCCACTCGAACAAGAATCAACAAAATCCGACGTCTACATCTCCCTAAATCCTCAGATTTATACTTGGGAAGATTTCATCCCATTTCCATGGTTTTTCATCCAATTTCATTGATTAGATTGAGGAAAATGATAGAGATTATCGATATATAAAGGGATTAAGGTTAGAAACGTTACCTACGATCCTCCTCTTCAAATCCCACTGAAAATCGCCAAGTTCCGTGCTCACAATCGATTTTGGAATTATGAAATTCAAACCCTCGAATTTTTGGTATAAACTGCCCAGACATTTCGCACCTACGACACTGGGATCGCACCTGCGGTAACCCAATCCCAGGTGCGGAAATTCATTAAGTGGCCTGGGGTCGCACCTGCGGCACCCCTTTTGCACCTGCGTGCCCGCACCTGCATAAATACCATCGCAGGTGCAAAAATTCATATAATGGCCTGGGGTCGCACCTGCGGAAATACCATTGCAGGTGCGAGACACCAGAACCAGAATGGTTCAGCTGTTCTCAAATTCATAAACTCACCTGTTGGGCATCCGAAACAACCCTGAGGCCCCCGGGACCTCAACCAAACCTACCAACTGACCCTCATACCTTGTTAAAACTTAGTCGAGCCTTAAAAACACATCTCATAACATCAAAATCATCAATTATGCATAGATTCAAGCCTAAAAGCTTAGGAAATTTCTAGAATTCACATCTGATGTCGGAACACGTCTAAACTCACCCGAATGACCTCAAATTTTGCACACAGGTCATAAATGACATTACAGACCTGTTGTAGCTTTCGGAAATCCATTCCGAGTCCGATTCATAAATTCACCTATCGGCCGAAATCGCCGAAGTTCTAACTTTCGTCAATTCAAGCCTAAATTCACAACCGACCTTGAAAACACATTCCGAACACGCTCCTAACCCCGAAATCACCCAACGAAGCTAAACGGAGTCGACGGAATTCCATTTCGGATCCGTCTTCACACAGCTCTAGCTACGGCCAGATTTCTAAAGCTAAATTCCACATTTATGGACTATGTATCCAAAATCACCCCGGATTTCATCACTACCTCCGACAAGTTCCAATAGCATAAATAGACATAGGAGAAGCGGTTAATAGGGTATCGGGACGTAAATTCTTAAAATGACCGACCGGGTCGTTACATCTGCTCTAAGATTCATGGCACGATCTAGAGTAGAAAGAAATGAGACAATCCCGGATGTCTTGGTAGTTAACCGTTTATATGAGTGGCCGGCACACACATATAAAGGAAACTCCACTGGACACGCGGCTTCATAGACTCTCTGGGACTCTTGAACCTAGTGCTCTGATACCAAGTTGTCACGCCCCGAACCTGGGCCTGGACGTAACACGACACTCGGTTCTTGACTACATGTGACCGATCGAACCAACTGGCTGGCTGAATCAACATGTGATATCATAACATACTAAATGCGAAAGATAAAATAACACATGCTGATATACTAAAAGTATGGATGATATAAATCAAAGTGCGGAAATACTAATACAATTCTGAAACATATTTATAGCCAACATAGCTTAATATGAAAAGCCTGCGACTCTGTCTAACTATTACTCTAGTCTATGAAGCCTTTAATGAAGTACTGAAAACACTGACTGTCTAAAAATACTGAAGACTGTAAGGTAATGATAATGTCCCAAAAGAACTGGGGATCACCGAATAGCTGGTACGAGAATCCTAGCGCTTTGAATCGTCAACCTGTAAATCATTACATGTATCGTGAGATGCAGGCCCCGGGCAAAAAGGGACGTCAGTACATTTGAATTGCACTGGTATGTAAAGCAACTAAAATAAAGAATTATAAGTGTTGAAACTGAAACTAAGCTGATAACTGAGAATTGATAGTTGATAACTGAAATGATAACTATTTAAACTGAAATTGAAATGATAACTGATAGCTGAACTGATAACTGGTAATTGAAATGAACAAAAGAAGTAAGGATATGAAAACTCCCTCTTTTGAATGATAAACAACCTGTTTATCTGAATAAGCTACGGCCTCGGGGCCAACATATATGTGCACAAGCTACGGCCTCAGACCCAAAATGCATAAAGCATAAACTACGGCCTCAGAGCCAAACATGCATAAAGCATATAAACTACGGCCTCAGTCCCAAATACATGTGTTCAACATTCAGGAACTGAGAATCATACTGAAATACATGATGCTGAAATACTGGACCATACTGAGTTACATGATACTTGAATGCTGAATAGAGCTAGACTGAGACATGTATTCATGAACTGATTATGAAGATTGAAACTTCAACTGTTTATGACATGCTGAGTAATCTAGACCGAGACTCATGGTCATCAACCCAAGTTTATATTGATTACACACTGATTTCACAATGTTCAGAATGAAAGTCATGAATGAGCTGCGAAGCTAGAGAATAGAAGTTCTGCAACTATTCAAGGAATTGGGCTTAACTGTATTTCTGGGGCAATTGGTAATGTGGTAAAAGAAACATAGTGTAGGGAGAATCATTAACATTCTCAAACATAGAGAGTTAGCCTAACATACCTTAAGTTCCTGCTCTTGATCATAATACAACATTCGCCAACCCTTTCAACTTTAGTCTATATCAATACAAGTCAAAGTGATTCCATATTAGCAACAATAGTCATGTTTTGGTCACTTAGACATTTTATCAAACACTTGGTGGCATAAAGCTTCATAGCCTTTATTAATGGTGTTTCTACACCCAATAACCAATTCTCTTGTTCCTAGATAAATTTTAAAGTCTCAAATGGTTATAAACAACATTATTCTTTATTACCAATAAGGTAAACAACACCCTCAACCAATAATCAACAATCAAAACACCAAACCTATTACAATTCATGTTTTTCCATTAAACCCATCAACTCATATCTCATGAACTAGGATCTATAATAATTAAACCAATGTTAGAATCAATTAGAGGGTGAAGACATTACCTCTTTGAAGTTCAATCCCCTTGAATTCGAGTTCTAGGGTTCCTTCTCTCAACAATGATGTCCCAATCGAATATCTAATGATATGGAGGGTTTACCCATGTTAATAAGATGTTAGGAAATTAAAATTAACTTAGAATCACCATTAGAACTTACCTTGGGTGGTGGAGAGACCCTTAAGGAGTTAGGTTTTTGAGAGATTTCCTTTCTAGAGCAAGTTTTTATATTTTGGGAATGTGGGGGACGAAGTAGGGCTTTAAATGACTCTCCAAGTGCACCTCCGTGCACCTGTAGGACTTACCATGCACCTGACCACGCAAAATGGCAGGAACATTGCCACATGTGCGCGGCCACGCTCAGGCCGAGATCGGGGCGCGTATATTACACACTATTCTGTAAAATGCACATAACTTTTTGCACATAGATCCGTTCGGGATATATAATATACTGTTGGAAAGTTATTTCAAAGGCCTAAAATTTTCATGTTTTGAGTTTTCCCAAATTCCTTACACATTTGTACTAAAGCCTACTGGAAGACGGACCTTCTGTAAACTTAATCGATTTTGTCGAATCTTATGCACCTCACTTTCCATCTTGATTTTGAAGCAACTATTTTCACCCATACTCATCCCGATAGGACTTTTATGTCTAAAATATCAAATTAATACCCATTTAACATATCCACACTTAATCCAATTGTACGGGGAGTTACAACTGTTTTCCCAATCCACGACAATATTACAACATTGCATCTCTCCCATTGATTTGCCAATTCACCTTTGAATGAGCTTTTTACACAGGTTCCTTCTATGAAACCTAATTTTTTTTTCACCAACAGTGTCGTTCGCATAACTCGACTCCACATACCATAGTTCTCTAGACCTGTGAGTTTTATGTCGATTAATGCTACACCAGGCATGTCGATTCTCTCAAGTACAAAGGATGATTGTGATCAATTCGAAAAATTTCAATCTCTAGTTCTGCCATGTGAGCAGCTTCAGCAATGGCTTCCTACTGGAATTTTGAAGAATTTTATCCTAAATCTAGATCGATGATACCATGATAGAATCCGAGATCCAACATCATGAACTCGGATTCATACGCATGCAAATGAAGAATTGAAGGATCAAGTAATATTATAGAGAGAGAAAGTAGAGAGAAGGAAGAGAAGAAATGAAACTCTGTATTAACTGATTGAGATGTACAGTGTTTAACTAATATAAGTGGAGATAACATGTGAAATGACAAAAATACTCTTTCTTAATATTCTATACTATACACTAAACTACTCTTCTCTTAATAACTATAATAATTGTTCATAAATTCTTAACTTCATATGTTGAAGGACAAGCTGTTGAGTAACTTATTTTTCTCATTTTTCATCTTAGAAAATCGATAAGGAATTTTGTTATGTATTTCCTTTTGGGCGCGCTTGGCCACCTATATACTTGCATATCATCCACTCTTCTGGCTGCAAAGGCCTACATTATTGATAGTTACTTGTTGCAGACATTGATAATAATGGTTTTGCTAGGTAAAAATTATCTTTTTTGCATCCATAGTATTTCTTTCAAGTGCTATTAAAGTAGTAAGCAAAACTTTGGGTTCAAGAATGAAGAGGGGTTACCAGCAAAATTTGTTTCTTGTTCTTTTAAACAGGAAGACAAGAATTGCTATTTTACATCCATTAGGAAAAGTTATTCAATTAACATTGGATCAGTTATTGATTTTATAAATTTTGCTACTTTATGTAACTAGATGACGACATGAAGCACCAAGGTTCTAGAGATGCTGTTTTGGTCTTGGTGTATATTTATGGTTGCTTTCTTTTTTACCCTGGAGGTACATTTTATTTTAGGGTACATTTTATTTTGGTTGAATAAAAGAGAGAAATTCAAAAATAGTCAGATTTACAAGTGGTCATTCAAAAATAATCACAGTTTTAAAAGTAATCGAAAATTAGCACTTTTCATGTAAAGATAAATTTGAACGAAAACATTATTCAAAATTCGAAAAATACTCCAGCGTAATATACCGGAATTCCAGTATAATATACTTGAACTCCAGTATAATATACTAGTGTTCCAGCAAAGTATACGGGTCCAATATAATATGCTGGAAGTTCATACACATGTGCTCGAATCTCCAGTATGTTATGCTGGAACTTTCCGCGTGTTGGAGTTTCAGCATAATATGCTGAAAGTTCATACACAGGTGCACCGAACCCCAGTATATTATGTTGGACCGATCTCTGTTGCAGCAAAAGAGTGGTTAGTTTTCAATGACTTGGCAAATATTGGCTATTTTTAAACGACCAATCCGAAAACTGGCTAGCCCGTGCTATTTTTACTAAATAAAACCCAGTTCTTCAGTTGAATATTTGGTTAACTTCGTATAGCAGAGTTATTTTCTGATTTAATTGCTACATTATATTTATCCTTCTATTACTCTTTCGCAAGCACATTGAAGCTTGTATCCCAACAAATAATATCAATGTTGCCTCAGCTATTATTTCCAGAATTTGTTTACAGGTTGCTAAGCTTGATTTGGCTATTCCTCGTTTGAGTCTTATGTGGTTTGTTGTAAATCAAAAATTTCTAAAAACACTTGCAACCAACATGCACATTTCCTAGAAAAGCTTTCCTAATTAAACTTCAAAACCTTCTTAGAACCATTTAAGGACTCACAAAGTAGACTAACTTGTGTAATATAAGAACGATGAAAAGAAAAATTGGTTAGCTGACTAAAATAGGATTGCTAATGATGCAATTAATTACTTTCAAACAAGATCTTGAATAAAATACCTTGATTGTCTATGTCTCAGTGAAATCATTTTCGGATAAGTATAATGAAATCCTCAATACTATGATTTTGAAAATGTTCTACTTGTATTCATAAACCATATCTTCATATATCAGATATACCCCATAGATCAAAAAATGATTTGTTTATAAAACTTTTTATATTTTTTCAAAGATATATTATGTGATTTTTACAACAAAAAGATGATCTTCACATGGAATACACATGTAACGCGCGTGTCCAAAGACTAGTGGGCAAAAAGCAGTGAATAAGTCTGATCCAGTTAGAGTTATTGGACCTAGCAAAATGTTGAAGATTTTAGAAATTTTTTTACAAACCACTATTGTTTAGTCGTTATTAGCTAGTTGTAGCTATCATTTACTATATTACTTCCTATAGCTATGTTTTCAATTTTTTTAGAGTGTATTCGATATATTTAAGCTACTGTATTCATGAATACAATAGCAAAACTCGGCATGAAACATGGGATTCCATCTAGACAATTATTGTATTCGACTGTATTCACGATATGTAATTGTGAATACAGTAACGGAAATAGCACAAATCATGGTCTATTCAGTTGTTTTTAGACGGAAAGTGAATCAATTAACACAATAGACTCCTAATATAACTCAACTAACCCAATTACATCAATCATAATCTGTATTTGACGCGAAATATGCTGAATTTTCAACCAATAAAATTCGAGATTCATCTATAGTGCAAAAAACATATGAATACATACTGCAGATACATTTGAATACATATATACATATGAATACATAAATTATATTAATTAAAAAAAATATATGAATTCATTCATGGAATACAACGAGACAGTGAATATAATGAAGTACATGGTATACAGCGAGATACATTGAAATACAATGAAAAAAAAGACAATAAAATACATGAAAATACAGCGAGATACATTGAAATATAATTTTAAAAAACGGTAACAGAATCTTCAAGTTGCTCAACCCCAAACTCCGTCGTCTTTGTTCAAGAACAACCCTAATGTTGTCTCGTCGAGAGGGACGCGATTCTGACTCTAGCGAGAGCAATAAACGAGATAAATGAAGAATTACCAAGCAACACCAAACACTGTAACGCCAATGGCAATGGCAATGGCAATTCTGATGTCTGAGAAAGTGTAAGGAGAGATATGTACCAAAGATCGCGACCATGAGCTAGATGGACCCACCATTGTTGATGGGATTGGTTTCCACACAAAATGATCCTAATGGCAGAGAAGCTTTCCAGGAGGAAGAACGATCGACGGCGGAACTGATAAGAGAGAATCCAAGAGTTTGTATTCATGGAGAAAACTGGCATTGAGAGAGAGGGGGTGAAGAAAAATCTGAAAGAATGAGAGAGAAAAATAATACAAAGCATATTTTATGGCTAAAGTGTAGGAGGTGACCTTAAATAGATATTTGACTATAAAAATCAAAAGGTAACTATGAAATATAATTTTTTAAAATGATATTTATTTAAAATAAATAAGGTATCAACCTTTGCTGTAGGAAATAAAAATTCCAAGATTTTAATAAGGATCCAAGCCCAATTGACAACTGGTTAAAAAGACCATGAGTATTATTGAGAAAAATATGTGAACTCTCTCATTGCTTCTCACTCCCTTCTTGAGATTTTAGCTTTTGCATTTTGTATTTCCCTTAATATTGTGATACTTTATTGAGATGTATTGTTAGTTACTATCGGAGGCGGACTTACATGGTCACTAGNATATATATATATATATATATATATATATATATATATATATATTAAGGACCCTTAATAATTTTGATGTGCCCCTCAAACACAGAAGCTGGATGATTGGGCTGGTTTAACACGCAACATTGTTTCTTCCTCTCGAGATGACTGGGGTTCAAGACCCATCCTTCTCGAGATGACTGGGGTTCAAGACCCAGCATCAACGTCGCTCATTTTCATTTTATTTTTTTCTGTTTGAGTTCAATAGGTTCGCCTCTGGTTACTACCTTTATCAATTATTACCATCAATATAATACTACCAATGTGATGTGTATGTTAGAGTTGTTACAACCTCTTATAAATTATAAAATAAAAATATAATAGTCACATGGAAGTTTTAAAGCTTAAAATTTTATAATATTGCTTTGTACAAGTTAGACAATGTCAAATTACGATAGGACTATAATAATAAGTGAGCATAGAGGGCAAATTTCATCAAACTAACATTGCGGACAGTGATAGAAGTAAGAATCGAACATCAATAGGTTGGCCAGCTCAAAACAAAGGTTGGCTAACGTGTTTCTCCAACTGGTAACGACGATTTCACCTCTCCTTTTCCCACGTTTTTTTCTCTCTCTTCCACCGCATCAGTCACAGAACAGAACCGAAAACCATAGGATCCCAGAATCTTCTCCTCCTTCTTGGTCTCAAACCTTTTCGACTGGGGAAAAATTGAATTCTTGTGTCCTATTAAATTAATCGATTTTGATGCGGTAGATTCCAATTTCTTTTTTTTCTTTCTAATCTTTAGGGATTTTATTGGGTTTCAAATTCTTGGAAGAATTCTAGGGTTTGAGACACAATGAAGGCCATGGAGACCTTGCAAGATCTGATTGAAGAAGTAAAAATTCGAACGGTTTGGTGGGGTTTGTGTATATTTGCTGTCTGTTACTTTTTAACACGTAAGTTCATTTCAATTTTCTCTAATTTCTTAACATGATGTATCTTGTTAGTAGAAAAATACACTGTCCATTAGGGTCTTTCTGGGTACTCCGTTATTTTTCATTTTTTGCTCATCTTGTTTCTGATAATTTGTTACCTTTGATCACAATAATTTCATACGTGTTTTGGCGTTCCTTTGATCAATGGCCCTGAAAAGACTCTTTCTTAATTGAGTTTAAGTTGTATACAATTTTTACACCATCAGGTCTTGTAGAGGTAACTTGTCTTATTTTTCAAGATTACAAATTCCACATTTTAAGGAGACTTGTAGATATCATTTGGATGACGTGATAGTGTAAACAATTGCTTACAATGATGGTGTATATAACTTAAATGCTCTTTTATTATGTTCTTTTTGGTGTTCTCGAGTAGTGTTTTATGACTGAAGATTAAGACATTGCTTACTAAGTTTGTTGGAGCTTTACGTTGGGCTGGCTATGGCAAGTGGAAATGCTTAAAAGTGAACTCAATTCCGTGCGAGATTGAATTTAAAAGAAAAACTCTCAAGTTATTGATTCTTTGTCCTTTTTGTTTTAATATGATATGTTTCGTCTTCTGGTGTGTGGTTCTATTGACCACTTCAGCTACTTCAATTTTTTTTTTAATTTTTCAGCGAAGGAATTAAATTTGGAACTTAATTTTTTTCTTTTTAATCTACCTGCTACTGAGTGAGTTACCTTTAGTGAGATGTTAGAAGGGAGAACTTGTAATGGCTTCTTGTGAACAGCCCGCCTCGCACTAAGGCACCCTTATTGTCACTTGAAGTCTAGTCTATTTCGTCTCTGGTTTCTTATATATTTGATCTTACTTCCTGGGCCAAAAGAGAGTTATTCATGAAGTTACTTATGAAAAAAAGGGCTAACAATCCTTACTTGATAAAAGAAGGGCTAACAGAGAGAGTTATTCACGGAAGACTGTTGCTTGTCTAGCAGATGACTCTGAAAACACAAAAAAAGAAAATAGACTACAAAAATATTTGTTGTGACCATGGTTAAAAGTCACATTCTAGTATCAAATCATATGATTTAGAACATAGAGGTTGTCATAAAATGTGAACCCAATATTAGCTGCATAATTGGAAATGGCCAGATGGGTCATATTAGCTTCATCAAATTTTTCATGAAAAAGGGGATAAGGGAAAAGGAAATAAGGTGGATGTATTTGCAAGTTTGTTACCAGTACCACCCTTTGTATGGCAAGAACCAATCTTTCTTTGAGTCTCTTTACCGAATTATCATACTTAATTCTAAGTTTCTGTGCAATGTTTCTGGTAAATTGTTTGCCACAACCATCAATTTGCTCTCTATTGTTGCATTATCATTGTTTTTGGATTCAACTCTTGATCGCAGACACCAGTACATCTATGTGGATGAATCTACCTATAGCTGTACTGTTGGTTTTTGGATTACGGATATTGTTTAATGAAGTGGACTTCTGTTGGAAAGTTCGGAATGTGCGACCACCAACATACTTGGCACACTTAGAAAAGAAGCAGCTATCTGTGAATGATAGTCGACTTTCTACCTCACCACCCACACTGAAATGGAAGAGGAAAATTGGTTCTCCACTTGTAGAGGCAGCAGCAGAGGAGTTCATTGACAAGGTTTTGCATGATTTTGTGATTGATTTGTGGTACTCGGATATTACACCTGACAGGGAGGCACCAGAGCTGATACATGAAATAATCATGGATGTCCTTGGTGAAATATCTGGAAGAGTGAAAGGAATTAACCTTGTAGAACTGTTGACAAGGTATTTATTTCCCTGTCATTTCTCTGACTCAAATAGAGATGGCAATGGGGCAGGGAACACCTATCCCCATGACCGGCCCATCCCCTCTTTTTCTTAAAGGTTACTAGTTTTGGGAATGGGGAACTTTTTCTCAGATTTTAATTGCCGTGCTTGAGAGAATTGAATTTAAAGAAAAAAGTCATCTTACATAGCCAAAGAATTTACAAAAGAAAATATGAAGTGGTTTAAGACGAGATGCTTTTGCGCTAACTATTCTCACTATTCACTTGTTATCCTATTTGTGAACTATATTTTACATTGGCAATAACTTAGTCATGAAAGAATACAGTCCCTCATTTGTGCCCATTTTCCCACTTAATACCCCCTCACTTCCACTCCTCTAAGGGCAGGGTGGGGCATTTCCTTGATTTGTTGCTCCCATTGCCATTCTAAAACATAATTCTTCCTTTATTCTATCTGTTGTTACTCAAATTCGTGACTTCTGTACTGATTTTGAGTCACTAGCAATTGAACCAAGTTATCTAATTCTTTAGGGATGTGGTGGACCTGATAGGAGATCACCTAGACCTTTTCCGCAGGAATCAGACAGCTATTGGCGTGGATGTCATGGGTACATTGTCTTCGGAAGAAAGGGATGAAAGGTTGAAGCACCATCTGTTGGTCTCTAAAGAACTTCACCCTGCTTTGATATCAGCTGAGAGTGAGTACAAGGTGTGAGTGGAGTGTTCTGATGGAAAAATTGTCTCTTTCTCAGTTGTCATACTTGGCATGCTATCTAATGCTTCTTTTATAGGTACTTCAACGGCTCATTGGTGGAATCTTAGCTGTTGTGCTAAGACCCAGGGAAGCACAAAGCCCCTTAGTTCGATGTATTGCCAGAGAACTATTAACGTCCTTAGTGGTACAGCCTCTTCTGAATCTTGCAAGCCCCGGGTGAGTTAATCTCTTACAAATGTGTATCATCAAAATTCAATGTTCTCAGTATACAAAACGTTGTCTAATGTATATCTGTTATGCTTTCAGTTGTCTATACCATGCAAAATAGAAGGTTATATGTGTATCTTGCATTACTTAGAGAAGGAGGAGGCTTATAGCTGCTTATTGATTGTAAGATCTAATGTTGTTGATTAGTCCCACAGTAAATGACTAAAGGTTACCAGTGAGAGCTAAGATGCATTGTGCTACCTCCACAATTAGGGGTATCGATTATTTTTTATGTTTTTCATTTGGAATGTATTAGATTCAGAGTGGTTGTTGGTCATTATATCAGGATCTGCATAGCTATGAACTTTGAGTATTTATGTTAGAATGTCATCAGTATATTACAGTTGAACGACTAAGTCAGCTAGTCCAAAGGTTGGATTGTTCTTGGTCATTCTTTATGGTTAAGAAAGTTCTTGATGATTCTTTTTTGCTCTATTCCTGATTCTATATGTTATTTCTTTTTGAGTACTGAGATGCATGGAAAAAAAACAAGACAGAGGATCTTGATCCGCTCTGCCCAAACAACAATAATAACAACATACCCAGTGAAATCCCACAAGTGGGGTCTGGGGAGGGTAGTGTATACGCAAACCTTACCCCTATCTCGTGGAGGTAGAGAGGCTGTTTGCCGAACACACACAAAAGAAAAAAAGGAAGAGGCTGGGAGAGAGATGAAAATGACTTCTTCTATAGATAGATGGATGCTTCCACCAAGGAAAGCCAAGTCTTTTCTTCACTC
Organism: Nicotiana paniculata; assembly: GCA_005239505.1. Taxonomy (NCBI): domain Eukaryota; kingdom Viridiplantae; phylum Streptophyta; class Magnoliopsida; order Solanales; family Solanaceae; genus Nicotiana; species Nicotiana paniculata. The sequence continues at coordinate 33,621 of ML313118.1, read as the reverse complement.
ACCTTTCACCCTCCTGCCTCAACATATTTTTGGGTTTAGCTTCTGTTTCGTTTTCTTTTCTTTTTCGTTTTTTTGTTAGCGCATTGGTGTTTGAGGAGGAAGATATATGACAGACACTCAGTATATGTTTTCAGCTTACATAGATAAATTATTTGAATTGAAACGATCAGATGAAGCTTAAAGAACTAGTACAATTTACAGAGCGTTTTTAGGTTATCCTCATGGAAAATAGAACTTGAAAGGTCTTGTGGTTACTTAACCAGTAACTTTCTCTATCTAGGGAACTATTGCCTCAAGGACATTTCAAACGCATATCTTTGTCCTGATACGACTTTCTACTCAATCTGAAAGATACTTTTAGTTTATCCTTTATAATGCCACGTAGATGTTGAATATGTTCAATAAAAAGTTATGATCACGTTGGTGTTCGTTTCTCTTGATAATGTGAATCAAGGACATCTTATCCTAGCTGCATTTCCCCCTCTAAATATAAAACACTGCCTTGCTGTGTGTAACGGGAAGTTTCTTGCAGTTCATTAAGTTTCTTGCGTTTTGGTTGATCAATCTGGCTTGTTCCATTTCAGTTACCTGTTCCTTATCAACTTATCACTTATTTACTCTTGGACTTGATGTATGTTCTTGCAGGTATATTAATGAATTGATTGAATACATTTTCCTTGCATATAATGATGAGGGGTGTAAGCAGTCCGGTGATGGTAAATCGACTAAAGCAGAAAGCCACAATCGCAATCAGGGCGCTTCCTCAGACACTGTAAAATGTTCAGAAACTGATTATAAACAGAGAGAACCTACCAAGAATCAAGGGACTGATGCCTCGATCTGCCAATATGACCATCGAAGAGAGCAATCATCAGCTAATACAGGAAGTTCAATTTCTAGTTCGATTCAAGATGAGGCTAATCATCCAAGGCCTGCTGACTGGGCTCGTGTCCTTGAAGCAGCTACCCAGAGAAGAACAGAAGTTCTGATGCCTGAAAATCTTGAAAACATGTGGGCAATCGGCAGAAATTATAAGAAAAAAATTCAAAAGTATTCTGCCTCGGGAGGAATTCAGGCTCCTGGATTAAAGGTTACAGTAAGCAGTGGAAAAGATGCGGGGAAAGAATTACCAACTCAGAAGTCTGAAGTAGTCATGAAAATGGAAGATAAACAACACGATCCAAATCAACCACATAACCAGAGAAGTCATGCCCATTTGTCTCAAGAGCTGAAAAAGGAAGTGCCGTCCAAGGGAGGAATTTCTTATGATGTTGACAATGCTTCTGCCATTGTTGCATATGAATCTAAGACTAGGCTGAAGAGATCAAATAGTACATCTGATTTAGTTATCCAATCAAATACTGAAGATTTGCTTATGAGCAAAGGTGGTGGATCCATTATATCAGAATTCTATAGTGCAGAATATAGGAGAAACAATGCAGTACCCAGCACTATGAGTGCTTCAGACATGGTGATTCGTGGTGAGGGACATCATCGTCGAAAGCTGAAGTGCAGGGTATGTGCATTCTCCTCAATCTTTTCCTCATACTCCAACATATGTCCCAAGAGGTCAAGCTGGCTCATAAGAAATTAAAAACTTGTGTGGTGTTGTATAATTAACTTCATGAGCTATGTCTCAAATCCTTACCTTTGACTTCTGCCTTTAAAGATTCTTGTCGCTCACTCCTGTTTCCTCCTCCCCTAGGTTTTGGGTGCATATTTTGAGAAGCTGGGCTCAAAATCTTTTGCTGTATATTCCATTGCGGTTACTGATGCCAATAATAACACTTGGTTCGTAAAGAGAAGGTATTGTTTCTATGGTCGTACTTTAACTACGGTGCCTTGTCATCTAAAAACATCTTCAATTCATGTTATTGTGTTAGGATTTTCATTGCAATTAAAGAAGTTCCTTTAAACACTGAACAAGTTCTTTTCTCAACTTTCGCTCTGGCTCTGTTTAGCTGATATCATCCTATTGGGTTGCCGTTTAAGCAGATATAGGAACTTCGAGAGATTGCATAGACAGCTGAAGGATATTCCTAATTACACGTTACATTTGCCTCCTAAGAGGATATTTTCATCGAGTACAGAAGATGCATTCGTTCATCATCGTTGCATTCAGCTTGACAAATATCTGCAAGTACGGTTCTGCAATGCTTTTATATCGATTTGGAATATTTTGTGCCTTCTGGTTGCTTTAGATGTTCTTTTCTCCAACAGGATCTCTTGTCAATTGCCAATGTGGCTGAGCAACATGAAGTGTGGGATTTTCTCAGTGCCTCTTCCAAGGTATGTTTTCTTGGAGTTTGTTGGGTTTTTTACCATTATTTCCTACAGATCTAGGCTGTTTTAACCCAAACTAATACCTGATATGTGTCTATGAAGAACTACTCCTTTGGAAAATCTTCTTCAGTGATGAGAACATTGGCAGGTACTTCAACTTCTCTCAACCAACGTGTTTGTGTTCTTTATTTATGTGATGATGGGTGATGTTTCCATTTGGATATTTTGACATCTATATACTCGTAGACATGGAGTGCTGTGGGTATTCGTGTTGATGACTGCAATAATAAATCTCCAGTGAAGGCCAGAATAACTTGTACCATGTTTCTTCACATAGGATGCAGTGTGGATGTCTGATTCCACCTGCAAAAAATAGCAATATTCTTGTAGTGAGTTGGGGAGTCCGTTTTGCTAAATTGTAAAACTAGTTTGAACAGAGTGATGTACTAATTAAATCATAATGTGAGGCAAAACATTGTGATACTTTTCTTCACATTATAGCATCTCCAGTCATGAACCTGAAGTAGTTGCTCATTGAATTGTGTTAGAAAAGAGTTAAGTTCTTAAGCTAGATATAGCACCGTGTGTCGGACAAGTACAACATGTGTATTATGTTTGACACCTTTAAATAGGAATATCGTCCATTCACTGAATTGTCTAGTTATCAATATATCTTTCTCTTTTATCATTCTCTCACATGATATTTGAGCATACCTTTGTAGGTCATTCTCGCACTTGTAAGTTCACATTCAAATACATGAGTTAACCTTAGAGTCGGTTACACATGTTGAGTATGTGGTGAAATCCAATTAGGTTTATAAGGTCTTTGGCAACTTCATTTATGTCTTAAGGTTTGGGTTGGGTGCTCAAACTTTCACATGGTATCAGAACTGCTACAATCTTGATAGACCTGGGCAGTCTTATACCGTTTCTCAGCCAAAGTTTCTTCTCTTAATTTTCCTCCTCTTGGCCTTTCTTGGACCATTTTGGCACCACCACTTCTTGACTATAAAATTGATAAAATCATTTTCATGCATAAAAAATAAGCCGGAGGATGGATTATTTTCAAGGCTATTTATTGGTAAAGGTTTTTTGGCTGTTCTGTGTAGGGATTTAAGTGAGCAATTGTTAAAATGTTCACTAGTGAAACCTTTGTGGTGTACCAATGCTTAAGAAGCTTTAATGTCACATTCAATCCGCCAGCTAAGTGAATAACTACTAATGATCTGAGGGTCTATTGGAAACAACCTCTCTACCTTCACAAAGGTAGGGTAAGGTCTGCGTACACACTACCAGACTACCTCCCCAGACCCACGAGTTACCTAGTGTATGGTAGTCACTTAATTTGTTACAATCTGACTGAACTTATCCTTTGTGACAACAGTTAACGTGGATGATGCTGTGGATGATATTGTGCGTCAATTCAAAGGCGTTTCTGATGGTTTGATGCGTAAAGTTGTTGGCTCTCCTTCATCTTCTTCGTATGAACCTACTACCTCTACTTCAGACAGAAATTTGTCCTGGAATGTGGAGGAAATGAATAAACTGGCTTTAACACAAAGTACCTCCGAGTCACTTAATAGCTTTTCTGACAATGATGATGTTGATAAAGATGGAAGCCACGGGCAGGAGGAAGTAGGACCTAGTTCAGAAGCTAATGGGTGGCACTCGGACAATGAGTTGAATTCAAAAGGATTCCCCCCTCGGGTGGTTAAATGTGATGAAGAGCTGAGAAGCTCAGCAGCTGACTCGAAGTACGGTTCTGGAGGATTTCCAGACACAAGTTTGGCAGTAGTTCCCAGTCAACAAGAGGATCCCGCTGGAGTGCCACCAGAGGTATATCCATCTTCTTGTTCTTATCAACCTTCTGATCAAATGATATCAACAGTATTTCATCTGATATATTTCTCCTTCCAGCCGAGGGGTGCTTCACATGCTTCAGTTTTACTCACTCATTTTCATGGGTGTTTTTTTTTCTTTCAGTGGACACCGCCCAATTTAAGTGTACCTATCTTGAATTTGGTGGACAAGATTTTTCAGCTGAATAGAAGAGGCTGGCTAAGGTGACAACAACATGTTTTGTACTTCTCTACTTCCTAATGTGTTCCCTCCTGGTATCAAATTGAGAACTATTTTCCTACATTTAACTTCTCTTTAATAGTTTAACTATTGAACCGGTTTCATCATCCATCTTTAACATCTTCATGCTTAATTTGGTTAAAGATGACTTAGAAGGGTCAAATACAACATTTGATTTGTAATTATGCCTAAACTACACTATTCCATCGTGATAAGCTGAACTACTAAAGCATGCACAATATTTCCAATGGAATACATGAAGGAGAGAAGGAGATGATCCAGGACTTCACAGATTTTGACATGGTTTTAATGAACATCTATACATTTTTAATATTTATGTTTTCTTGACCTACGACGTGAAGGTAGTAGGTTCATGTAGCAGGTTAGCAATGACTATAGGGGGTCAAGTTGCTGACTACATGGGGCTTGGAGGAGTAGTGGGGGCGCAAGCGCTATGTGGACCACGACTGCGCAATGCATTAGGGAAGCCGCGAGAGAGGTATTAGGCTATGTTGCTCGGACTCTCCGAAAATGTTGCCGAGTGTGTGTCGGATCCTCCAAAGCTAGCAGTTACGGCGGCCAAGACTGAAGCTTTTAGTCGTTTGTATGAGGAACTCGAGGACCGAAGTGGGGATAAGAGGTTGTTTAGGTTAGCCAAGGCGCGAGAAAGGAATGGTAGTGACTTGGACCAAGCGAAGTGCATCAAGGACGAAGTTGGATGAGGGGCTTATCTGTCGGAGATGGAAGCCTACTTCCGCCAAGAGCATTGTACTGGGTGAGTTGGAACTCTCCGGGAGTCGTTGTGACTTTAGGTATTGTAGGCGGATTAGAGTTGATGAAGTTGAGGGGGCTATGCGTAAGATGAGTAGGGCAAATCGACCGGGCTGGATGAAATCCCGGTGGAGTTTTGGAAGAGTGCGGGCAAGGCAGGCTTGGAATGGCTCACTTGGTTATTTAATGTCATTTTTAGAACACAGAAGATGCCCAAAGGGTGGAGGTGGAGCACGATGGTTCCTGTATACGAGAACAAGGGTGATATCCAAAATTGCAATAACTATCGGGTATCAAGCTGCTTAGCCATACTATGATAGTTTGGAAAGAGTGGTAGAGCTAAGGGTGGGGAGGAGTGTGTCTATTTTCGAAAACCAGTTTGGGTTTATGCCGGAGCATTCGACTACAGAAGCCATCCACCTTGTTAGGAGATTGATGGAGCAGTATAGGGAGAGGAAGAATGACTTACATATGGTGTTCATCGACTTAGAAAAGGCGTACGATAAGATTCCGAGGGAGGTTTTGTTGAGATGTTTGGAGGCTAGAGGTGTATCTGTTGCCTACGTTAGGGTGATTAAGGACATGTATGATGGAGCAAAGACCCGAGTAAGGCGATGGGTGGGGACTAAGACTATTTTCCGGTTATGATGGAGTTGCATTAGGGGTCGGCACTCAGCCCTTTTTTGTTTGCCCTAGCGATAGACACACTGAAGTGCCACATCCAAGGAGATGTGCCGTGGTGCATGCTATTTGCAGATGATATTGTATTGATTGACGAGATGCGAGGCGGTGTGAACGCGCAATTAGAGGTATGGAGGCAGACCTTAGAGTCTAAAGGTTTCAAGTTGAGCAGGACCAAGACAGAATACTTGGAGTGTAATTTTAGTGGTGAGACTCGAGGAAGGGAAGGGAGGTGAGGCTGGACTCGCAGGTCACCCCTAGGAGAGGAAAATTTAAGTACCTTGGGTCTATTATTCAGGGGATAGGGAGATTGATGAAGATGTCACACATCGTATTGGTGTGGGATGGATGAAATGGAGACTCGCTTCCGGTGTTTTGTGTGACAAGAAGGTGCCACCGGAACTTAAATGTAAGTTCTACAGAGTGGTGGTCAGACAGACGATGTTGTATAGGGCTGAGTATTGGCCAGTCAAGATCCCTCATGTCCAGAAAATAAAGGTAGCAGAGATGAGGATGTTGAGATGGATGTGCGGGCGCACTAGGTTAGATAGGATTAAGAATGAGGTTATTCGCGACAAGGTGGGTGTGGCCCCCCTATTGAGGACAAGATGCGGGAAGCGCAACTTAGGTGGTTTGGTCATGTGAGGAGGAGGAGCACAGACGCTCCGGTGAGCAGGGGTGAGAGGTTGACATTGGAGGGCCTATGGAGAGGTAGAGGTAGGCCAAAGAAGAGGTGGGGAGAGGTCATTAGGCAAGACATGGAGCAACTTCAGCTGACTGAGGACATGACTCTTGATAAGAAGGTATGGAGGTCGAAGATGAGGGTAGTAGAGTAGGTAGTCTAGAGTGTTCATAACTGTAGTATTGACACGCTGTCTCGCTTTATGTTGGTAGTAGGTTTTTATGACTAACCGTTGTTTTTTTTCATTGTTGATCACCTTACTATCTTGTTATTTTTATTCTGCTTTTATATGACTTTTTGGTGTTGCCCCTTCTTGTCCCTATTTTCATTAATGTGGTGCTTATGCTTTGCTGAGCCAAGGGTCTATTGGAGACAACCTCTCTATCCTCACAAGGTAGGGAGGGATAAGGCCTTCGTACACACTACCCTCCCCATAACCCATGGTGTTAGATAATACTGGGTATGTTGTTGTTGTTGCTACTTTTTGTTTCTCCAAAATAACCCTGCTTTTTATTAAAATATCCCTGTCTGGCTGCCAGCACATTAAATATAGGGGTTTGTATGTCCGTCAACTACATTCTCCATTTTTCTTGTCTCTGCATTATTGCTCTGCTTGGTGTCAACTTTATTGCAAGTTTAAAACTGCTGACACTGCATGAAAGATATCTTGTATGCATATTATTTCCATGATATGCCATCATTAAAGAACATCTAACATAGCCATTATTTTCTTGCAGAAGACAAGTATTTTGGATATCAAAGGAAATAATGCAGTTAATGATGGAGGACGCTATTGATGATTGGCTGTTAAGGCAAATCCATTGGCTACGGAGAGAGGATGTCATTGCTCAGGGAATCGGATGGATTAAAGATGTAAGCCTTTAGTTTTCTGATTGTAACTTTTCCGCCATAATTGCTTACATCTGAAGCCAAATTCTTTTTGGCTTCTGCTTCTGAAGTTACATTATTTACAGATTGCGTTAACTAAATGACAAATGGAAAATATTGTTGATTGGTGAAGAGACATAGTTTAGAATTCCAAAAAGGACAATGGTGCAGAGTCCCTTTTGGCAAACCTTAGTGCAGGTTCCCTTTTGGGAGTTTTGACATGTTATGCCTCAAATCTTTTTACACCCATGGATTTCCTCTTTGAGAGTTTTTTATAAAATAAATGGATGTGGCAATTTGTCAATATTTGATAATTCGATCTTTGATCATTGGTATCACAAAATTAGTTATTTTATTTTCTTTGAAAATGGTAATAGTATTGTTGTTATTATTTTAATGTAATTAATGTGTATTTGAATCATTTAGCATGGCACTTACAGCTAAGTCTTTTCCTTATTAGATTTCAAAGTCTGCTATCTATAATTGCTGCAACTGTAAAATAGTATGTCTTACTGTAATACTTATTTTGAACTTGATGTGGCATATGTGAAAATAGCTATGTGATGGAAAGAGAACAGCATTTGGAAATCAATGTGAGGGGAAAGATTTGTTACTTTGTGCTGCAACATAAAATGTTGAGAAGCATGCACCTTTATATTTGTTTGTAAGCTTTATAATGTTTTTTTTTAGATTAAGATTTATAATGTGGTTTAGGAAACCAAAATAATGGAGCATGCTATTCTCATAATGTATGGAACTTGGCTATATCATCTTAATTTCTTTGCTTATTGGCTTTTTTCTCGACTTCCACTTGTGTCATCATTGTGCTACTTTAAGATTATAAAATTAGGAAGTTATGTGAGGATCATTTGGTACTGACTTTTTGGGCCTGTTGCTGATTTGGTTCCTAGATTCTCTGGCCGAATGGCATTTTCTTCATAAAATTAAGAAATCCAGTTGAAATCAACAATCGCGAACCAAATCAAGGAACCATGAGCCAACCTGTAGGAAGTAAGGTCTCTAAGGCAGGATCTTTTGAGGAACAGCTTGAGGCTACTCGTAGAGCAAGTGATGTGAAAAAGATGCTCTATGGTAAGTGTGCTCTCGATTGTGCATGAATTGCCAACATTACTTTCTTACCTATCGTATGAATGGAAGTTCCTTAGAAATGCCATTTTCTATTCTTTTATGTAATTGACTGCAGAAGTAAAGAATGTCTCCCATTGTTGTCAGGGGCGAAGCTATGTACTGAACACCCTTCGCCGAAAAATTATACTATGTATAGGGTAAACTATTACTTATTTTTTATTAAAAAATAGACTTATGAACACTCTTGCATAGCCCATTGGCAAAAGGTGTTAAAAATTTGAACACCTTCGCCGCTGATTGTTGCTTCTTTTTAAATTGTTTTCAAACTGTAATACTCTTCCTTCAGCTAGCAAGTAGTAGATGTCTTGCTCAATATTGATTCACGCAATTCCTTACTTCCACTGGGTGGTTCATGTTCACTTAGGTTGGGGTTATCTGTTCAATTTCACCAAAGCTGGCCCGACCTTGTTGCCCTGCAACTCTTTTTTTTTTTTTTTTTTTTTG
>ML313118.1:0-15844 GCA_005239505.1 Nicotiana paniculata | reverse complement strand
GATGTGGAAGTCAGGCTTGACTCACAGGTCATCCTCAAGAGAGAAAGTTTTAAGTACTTAGGGTCAATTTTCCAGGGAGATGGGGAGATCTACGGGGATGTTACGCACCGTATTGGGGTGGGTTGGATGAAATGGAGGTTAGCGTCTGGCGTCCTGTGTGACAAGAATGTGCCACCTAAACTCAAAGTTAATTTCTATAAAGTGGTGGTTATACCGACCATGTATTATGGGGCTGAGTGTTGGCCAGCCAAGAATTCACATATCCAGAAGATGAAATTAGCAGAAATGAGTATGTTGAGATGGATGTTATGGACACACTAGGCTGGATAAGATTAGGAATGAAGATATTCGAGAAAGGGTGGGCGTGGATCCGGTGGACGACAAGATGCAGGAAGCGCGACTTAGATGGTTCAGACACGTTTAGTGGAGAAGCCTAGATGCCCCGGTTAGGAAGTGTGAGCAGTTGGCTTTGACATGTACGAGAAGAGGTAGAGGGCGACCCAAGAAGTATTAGGGCGAGGTCATGAGATAGGACATGAAGCGACTCTAGTTTTCTGAAGACATGGCTCTTGATAGGAAGGTGTGGAGGTCGAGCATTAGGGTTGTAGGTTAAAGGGTAGTCGAGCATTTTTCCTCTTTGTCCCGGTTTCCATCTTTTTACCGACTAGTATGATAGTGTTTTGTCTAGCACTGCTAGCGATTTATGTTGTGTTTTACACTTTTGCATAATATTTGTGTTACTGCTTTTTCATTTATTTGTTGTCTCTTACGTTGCTAATATTATTTTTCGGGTTTTTTTTTCACAGACGTATTGTCTCTGAGCCGAGGGTCTCCCAGAAACAACCTCTCTACCCCCTCTGGGGTAGGGGTAAGGTTTGCGTACACTCTACCCTCCCTAGACACTACTGGTGGAATTTACTGGGTTATTGTTATTGTTGTGTCTCATATAGCCAGTAGAGGATGTAGCATATAGTCGTGGGTTCAACTAAATCCAACATTCTATATGCGGAGTATCTATATGAAAATTACTATAATTTCAAGAAATATTAAATTTTGAATCCAAAATTTTAAAAGTGTAATGAGTTCAAAGGTAAAACCTGAACGTTGAACCCATCAAATTTAAATCCTGATCAGCAAGTAATATAGCCAACAAAGACTACTCTGGAACTGAGGCTTAGTTGATTGATTGAATAAGAATGCAAACCATTTGCATTATAATTTCACCAATTATGTACCAGAAACCATCTATGGGAATTGAAAAGATGATGTGGCATATCTCATAGTGTAGGAATCCTATTTATCTTTTTTCTCATTTTTTTTATTTTTTCCCCTTTTCAAACCATTTATCTTATTTTAAATGTCTACATCCATATCTCACACCTCTTTATTGAAGGTTGTAACTTTTCAAGTCCATAACCCCCAATTGTTAATGTGTTATAAATTACTTCTTAGGTTGTAGCTTTTAAAATCCATAATCCCCATTTTTTCAATGTGTTATAAATTGTATATTTTATTATTTTTTAGTCACTAAATTGTATCTTTCCAACCTTATGAGGTTTTATGACTTAACTCTCTCAGTTTTGTCCTATTTCATTAGTGAGATCTAATTCTAGCTGTAGTATCAACAAAAAGCATACCCCGCCTGTTGATTTGATCATGTATCTTGTTTTTTAATCCGGCAAGTTTTGGTTCCTTATCAAGTTTACAACTTCTAGGTATCATCAAATTTCTTCCTTCAAAACAAACTTCATGTTAGTATCTCGGAAGGAGGACTACTCCAAAATCTATTTACATCTTGTAATGACTTCTTCATTTTCTTTACTGGTCCCTTATTTTCATCACGTAAGTATTGAAAGTCAATTTTTTTATTCTTATGAAAAGTTATTTGTTGAGGAAAATCTATATATCTATCATCTATGTATATGTTTTGATGAATGCACTTTAACTTTATTATGTTGTTGTAATAGAGAAAGGTAATAAAAAAATATAATGGTTGTAAGAACTTATTGCAATCTATTAATTTAAAAAGGGTGTTGTTTACCCTAAAATTTGGATAATAATTAAACTTATACTGTGGTTTTAAGAATATGTGTTTTCGTCCAATACCAATTGATAAGCGAGAAAATAAACAGATGAATTAGGCACTAAAGTAAATCAAACCAGTGTGTAAGCTAAGCCTCGACCTCGATTTGAGATAGTCTCGAGGTGGTATATTAAGAACAATAAATCAATAAATCAACTATGATGAACAGTAAGTGATATAGGTAGCAAGAAAATAACGAGTGTATATATTTTTCTCAGTGAGCAAAAATGATCCTTACAAATGAATGCAATTCCTTTTTATTAATAGAGGAGTCCTAGTTAAGGTACACTTCTAATTATAGTAGGAAATCATATTAATAGCTGATTAACCTCCATAGATTGATCCGTTCCGAGATTTACGCTACGATTCTTGATCAATCGCGGATATCTCGCCCTTTCCGTTATAAAGCTATGCCGATGTTACTCGGAGTTTGTCTCTTTCTGACCTCAATTGTTGTCGACCTCGGTCTGCAAAGAGGCTTCGATTTCGGACTCGACGTCCTAGATCTTCGACGTGACATTACTATCTCAACCAAATAGTAAAATCAAGTAGCCCTGATTTCTACCGTATACAGATAGTCCCCTCGTTTCTTAGAATAAAATGATAAGAAACGACTTGAGCCTCAATTTCTCATGACCTCGATAAACAGTGATGTCATCTCCGTGACATAAGCGATGGAGGTGACCAAAACGTCCCGTTGGTACAGTTCCCCAAATAATTAATGCGCATCAGGGGGCGATCAGCCACTAGCACTGTCGAACCGTCACTGTAGTTCTATAAATATGGACTCTTTTGTTGAATCAAAGCTTTTACTTCCATTCTCATCGATCCTTCTAAGTTTTGAACTCTCTCCATCTCTTCTCTGTCATCTCTCTTTGAGTCAGCCTTGTTAGTTTCAAATACCAAGTTTCACCTCTTTCCGCCTATTTCTACTTAAATCAATGGAAAAAATATCCAAAACCGTTCCACAAAAGGAGAAAGCTTCCTCCTCTACTTCCCGGTCGTCCGCTGACAAAATGCCGGTGGAACCTCTCCTTCATGAGTATGTTCCCGGCCCATGTGTCTTAAAATCCGATTTCAAAGTCGAGAACCCTCCATCGGTCCCTGGCTGATGCAAGCACGTGTCGAGATATATCTTCTCGATAACAATGAGATATCTCGAGGATATGAAGAGGGATTGTAACTGGGGGGCCGAGGTCGTGGTACAGATCCCCGCTCCTGAAGAGAGTATTACCACCCATGTGGAGGGGTTTCTAAGTGTCTACACTTACCCCTTCATGTTGGGTCCTCTCGACCCAGTGATCATAGACTTCTGCAAGAGGTACCAGGTCACCCCCGGCCAAATTCACCCCTCTTTCTGGCGTATTGTGATCATGCTCCGATTCTTTTCCAGCAAGGTCGAGGGGCTACCGTTCACTCTCAGCCACCTTATGCGATAATATCGACCCTGACTCTTTCGAGGGTTGATCAAGCTCCAGCGCCGAGCCATCAAGACTTTGTTCTCGAGCGTTGATAAGGACAAGGACTAGGGTTGGATGAGACGATTTGTACGGGTGATGACCTACGACCTCATCCTAAAGGAAAAGTTTTCATTTCCCGAGAAGTGGAACCCCGAGCGTAAGTAGCATCTTACCCATTAGCCTTCATATTCCCGTTTTTTGCTTTATATAATAACTTTGTTTGTCATGCAACGATTGTCTGGATGCTTCAAGCGGTTTTTGACCTCGAGGACTGGGTACAAAAGTTGGCCTCAACTTCGTCCTATGCCGAGCGATGCTGGCGTGACTTTGCAAAGGGCAAATAGGAGCTAAAGAATCACGGTGAGTGTTTCTATCTTGTTTCCGAGGTACTACTCATACTTCTTTTTCTCACTAAATTTCTTTTTGTGCAGGCCTGAACAAGGACGCGGTTTTGAGGCCTCCGAGCAGCGAGGAAGAGACTAAGTCCCCGGTTCCGAAATCGGGGAAAAATAATAAGAGGAAGGGGGTCTCACCATCTAAGGACCCCAAACCCAAAAAGGCCCCAGCTCGAAGGACCAGGAGGAAATTCCTCTCACCATAGACTCGGTCCAAAGGCTAAGAGAAGAAGAAGAAAATAAAGAAGAGGGTGATGACTCGGCGTTGGTGATTCGACCAAGGAAGACCGCCGAGGCCGCCAAGCCTTCAAAATCGGAGGTGGTTGTCGAGATCCAGCCTCATAATGAGGAGGCTTTGAAGAAAAGTTCGGGTAAAGGCCCCAAATCGCCTGAGGTCAAGGTTTTCCCTCGACCATCAACAAATATACCGGAGGAGGCCGGTTCTGAGACCCCGAGATCCGATCAGAGCGCCCCGAGTGACTCACTCGGGGCAGCGACAACAGGTCATTCGCCTTCTCTACCAACTTACTCCAAGGAGGCGAAAAGAGAGGCTCGGACCATGAGGACCCCCCGACATAGGCGGAGTCCCTAGTGAAGAGGATCCCTTTCGAGATTGCTTTACCGGAGTCGATGATGCCTCTGACCTTGATGATGCGTCCACTCTCTTTGAAGAGGCCAACCGTCTTCTATCTCGAGTAAGCATTAATTGTCGTAATTCTCTTTTTCTTTTCCTTCCAGTCTAACTTATTTTCTTCTCATATAGGCCTTTTCCAAGTCTCGAGCCGATTTGATCCAATGCGAGGCCGAGCTCCAGAAGGCTTTGTAGGAGAGAAATGCCCTCAAGCTCCTTTGGGGGCAAAATCATGAAAATCTCAGGGACTTTCGAGCAGAATTGGCCAAGGCTCGTCAGGAGGAGACTGAGTTGAACGAGCAGGTAACTGCCCTTTTGAAAAAATACGGGCTTGACCCGAAGGTGGAGGCTAACGTTTTGATGTTTCAGTTGCAGCAGAATATTGAAAGTATCAATTTATTCTGGGGGGAGTCGATCAAGTTAAAGTTGACTGCCGTCGATGGAAAGAAGGCATGGACCGCCTTGCTGCGGATAAAGAGGTTGCCTCGGTCCAACTGTCATCAGTCGAAGTTCAACTTCGGAGTACTAAGGAAAAGAGCTCGGCTTAGGCCAAAAGGATCTAAGAGCTCGAGGCCGAACTTGATGAGGCCAAGGCGGAGGTCGAAAAGGCGAAGGTCCTAGCTGACAAGTCCATAGCCATGTACTTGGCTGATGCTGAGGCTGACCAAACTCAGCTGAGGGAGGCTACCAATTGAGTGCGATGGAGTACTGATCTGGCTAAGTGCCAGTCTCGGAGGGAGACCCTCAAGGAAATTCATGCTCGAGGTTTTGACCTCTCTGAGGAGATAGCTCAAGCTAAGGTGCTAGAAGCCGATGCCAGGTTGCTTGCCTCCTCCGATGATGAAGATGATGAAGGCAGTAAAGGCGGATCCGATAATGGAGAGGGGACCGAAGGGGAAGCTGCCCCCGAGGAAGAATTCAACCCTGAGCATAGTTAGGACTTTATTTTTCCCTTTATATTTTTTTTGTAAGACCTTCGTCGGTCTTTTGTACATATTTTTGTTCAAACGTATATATAAGGAAAATTTTCTTTTGAATTCCTTCTTCAAATTTTGACTTCAAACTTGCTTTGTGCCTTGTAAAATCTTAGCATATTCTTATGCCTTGAACAATATGTTTGAGAATTTGGTTTTAGGTGACTCGATCGAAGTCATAATAATAATACTGATTTTATAGTCGAGTTTGAGTAAAACTTGAACTCGAAGCAATAGAAGCCTTAGGTTTGTGTTGAATAATAATGGATCCTCGATCTGTAGTCGAGTAAATTTTTATTCGAACTCGAGATAGTGGAAACCTTAGGTTCGAATCGAGTGAGAATGTGTTCTCGAACTCAAAGTTTGTTGTCCTTTAGGCTCTTTGAATTGGGCCGATATGGTCGTAAAAGAATGGCTTTCTTCCCTCTTTCGGCTTAAAGACTTTGTAAAATTTTGTTATGCCTTAGCATGTATTTTTTACCCATTGGGTTTTTTGAGAGTTTGATATTGATCGAAACCCCTTTACTTTTTGTGCCTTAGCACAAATTTGTATTTGAACAATTTGATACCTCTTAAGGTTTTTTTAGGGCTGATATTATCGAAGTCGTTTGGTTAATTTGACGAGGGTAGCCTTTTTTTAACCGGTTTTTTAAAGAATTCGAATGCTTGTTTTTATTGCGGGATTCGGACGTCTCCGAGTGGCGTTAATTTGGCCGTAGCCTTTGGGTATGCCTCTTGGGCTTATTTCCCGATAACACTTCAAACTTGTTCGAAGTGTTGGTACTTGAGAATGATGGTCTTGGCCTATAAATTGAGGGGTGCCTCTTTGAGGTCTTATGGTTTCAAGTTTAGATAATTCGAACATGTTGATTTTCAACGGCAGTCCCCGAGCAGGGGTCGATCGTTCGAGGTGTAATTATACTTCGGCCCTTTAGCCATTTTTCATAGAAAATCAGAAGTATGGAACTTGTAAAGTAGAAAATGTTTGTTGAAGCACCAGATATTTGATAAAGAAAAGTACTTCTTTGAATAGCTTATACGTTCGTACATTTTTTTCCATTGGGGCTCGACTAATCTATATGGACACGGTTCATTCGACCGTTTGGCCTATTACAGAGTTTTCCTATCGAGACCCTTTTGACATGAAGTATTTTTCCTTGAAAATAATCCGAGGGTGATACCCCCAGTATTCGAGGTTAAATGTAAGGAGACCTCGGATACTCTAAGTCAACACGAACAATGGGTGCCTCGTTAAAAAACTTGCGGGAAAAACCCATTTGGAATTAAAATCGGTCGAAGGGAAAAAGAGTGAAACACGTTGTTTAACCAAAGAATTAGATCCTTTGACTAAAGCTATTTCTAGGATGAACACGGGTTACTGATAATCAAGGAAATATAGAAAAATGAATAATAGACAATATTGCAGAAATATAGAAAAGCGAAGTAAATTGTATTCGAGAATCAGATGCCTTTACAAGTTGTATTCCCCTCCCTTATATAGGAGATTCCTTGATATAACGTACAACTCTTGCTATGGTTGCTCATTAATGATTAATTATGACATTAATGAGGCGTTACAAAGGATAACGGTAATTGGGTTACGGTTACATAATGTTAGAGTAATCAATTATGGGCTCTTGAATCTGCCCGTTGCTTTGTCTAGATTCATTCTAACCGCGCCTCTTCCATGTTTTGATCAGGTTGAGTTTCCCGTGGCTGATAAGCTCGAGGGTTTATTGAATCGTGCCTCTTTGTTCCGTACCTCTTCAAAGAATCACATCCAGCTATCGCGTTCTCTTGTGTCCACATAACTGCCTGAGTTGTCAAAAGCTGGCTTACGTGTGAAACTCTTTTTTCCCAATACACACGTGCCTTTGGGTCCTAATATGTTTCCACTTGATGACTTTGATACCTTTGCTCGGTCACCTGAAAATAGGTTAGTGTAAAATATAAACAAAAAGGGAGGAAGTCATACCTTAGCAATAATATCTCTTAAGAAGTGAAATGTTCCAATTATTTGGTAGTTGATCGCCGTTTATCATGCCTAGCTTGTAATATCCCTTTTTGACGATATTGAGGACTTGATAGGGTCCTTCACAATTTGGGTCGAGTTTTCTCGCATTAGGATCTCAAATGTTGATAGTAACTCTCCTCAGGACCATGTCCCCGATTCTGAAGTGGCAAAGGTTGGTCCTTCGATTATAATACCTTTCGACGCGTTGTTTTTATGCGGCCATTCAGACGAGGGCAGCTTTTCATCCAATAGTTTGAGGCTAGTATTCATAGCCTCGTGATTTGATTTTTCCGTTGTGTGTCAAAATCTGGCGTTGGGTTCCCCAACTTCGACTAGAATCAAGGCTTCAGAGCCATATACTAAGGAGAACGGGGTTGCCCCTGTACTGGACTTCGATGTTGTTCGGTATGCCCAAAGAACTTCTGGTAGAATTTCTCTCCATTTTCCTTTAGCGTCGTTCAACCTTTTCTTCAGATTCTGAATGATGATTTTGTTCGTTGACTCGGGCTGTCCGTTTCCGCTTGGATGATATGGTGTCGATAAGATCCTTTTTATTTTATGCTCTTCGAGAAACTTTGTTACCTTGTTGCCGATGAATTGTTTTCCATTGTCGCATACTATTTTGGTAGGTATCCCAAATCGGCATATGATGTGATCCCGGATGAAGTCTATAACTTTTTTTTCTCTGAATTTCTCGAAGGCTTGTGATTCAACCCATTTAGAAAAATAGTCAGTCATAAACAAAATGAATTTAGCTTTACTTGGGGTCGATGGTAGAGGGCCGACGATATCCATCCTCATTTCATAAATTGCCATGGGGATAGGATCGGATGAAGTTGTTCTCCGGGCTGGTGGATCATTGGTGCATACCTTTGACACTTATCACATTTTCGAACAAACTCCTTAGTGTTCTTTTCCATATTATCCCAATAGTATCCTGCTCTGATGATTTTATGAACTAGTGATTCGGCACCAGAGTGGTTCCCACAAGTACCTTCGTGAACTTCTCGGAGGACATAATCCGTTTCCCCTGGTCCCAAGCATACTGCTAATGGTCCATCGAACGACCTCCTGTACAATGTTCCATCCTCAGCTAATATGAACCGAGCAACTTTTGTTCGTAGAGCCCTCAATTTTTTAGGGTCCGATGAGAGCTTTTCATTTTTCAAATACTCGACATATATTCCTCCAATCCCAAGTTAGGCTCGTGGAGTTTATCTAAGTGTGACCTTCTTTGATTATGGATCTTGAGAGTTGAACGACAGTCCCCGAGCTGATTTTGCCGTCCTCGACCGATGATCCCAAATTTGTAAGGCCATCGGCTTCACTATTCTTCTTTCGAGGTATATGCTGCAAAGTCCATTCTTTAAAATGGTGTAAATCCACCTGCAGCTTGTCCAAATATCTTTGCATTCTATCCTGTCGAACCTCGAAGGTCTTGTTTACTTGGTTTACTACCAGCAAGGAGTCGCACTTGGCTTCGATGACTTCCGCTCCCAAGATTTTAGCAAGTTCGAGACCTACAATCATATCCTCGTACTCGGCCTCATTATTAGTCAATTTAGAAGTTTTGATGGATTGTCTAATAGTATTGCCCGTGGGCGACTTCAAAATGATGCCTAACCCGGACCCCTTCACATTCAAAGCACCGTCTGTAAAAAGGGCCCACACCCTCGATGATGTACCTAATTTCAATAGAATTTCCTTTTCAACTTCGGGTACGAGGGTTGGCGTGACGTCGGCCACGAAGTCTGCCAAAATTTGAGACTTGATGGTCGTTCGGGGTTGATATTCGATATTATACCTACTGAGTTTGACGACCCATTTGGCCAATCGTCCCGATAGTTTGGGCTTATGTAAAACATTGCAAAGTGGGGAAGTTATTAATACAACATATGGGGTGACATTGAAAGTATGGTTTTAGCTTCCTAAAGGCGCTTATTAGAGAAAGTGACAATTTTTTTAAGTGTGAGTATCTAGTTTCTGCTTCTCCTATAGTTTTAATTACATAGTAGACAGGAAATTGCGTACCTTGCTCTTCTCGAACTAAGACGCCACTCACCGTGATTTCTGAGACTACCAAGTACAGATAGAGCTTCTCATCTGCCTTTGGAGTATGAAGCAATGGTGGGCACGAGAGAAACCGTTTCAATTCTTCCAACGCCTGTTGGCATTCCGGGGTCTAGTCAAAGTCATTCTTCTTTTTGAGAAGTGAGAAGAATCTATGGATCCGATCTAATGATCTCGAAATGAATCGGCCTAAGGCAGCTATCCGCCCGGTCAGCATTTGCACGGCTTTAATGTTATCCATGATGGTGATGTCTTCGATAGACTTGATTTTATCGGGGTTAATCTCGATCCCCCGATTAGATACCATGAAGCCGGTGAACTTGCCTGAACCGACCCCGAAAGCACATTTCTCGGGGTTGAGCTTCATGTTGTATTTTCTCAGTATCTTGAATGTTTCATGTAAATGTGTTAAATGGTCCTCTGCACGCATGGATTTAACTAGGATGTCATCAATATATACTTCCATTGACTTACCTATTTGTTCTTAGAATATTTTATTTAATAGGCGTTGGTAGGTAGCTCCTGCATTTTTTATCCCGAAGGACATTACGTTATAACAATATGTTCCATATTTGGTGATAAATGAAGTCTTTTCTTGGTCTTCCAGGTTCATTTGAATTTGATTGTACCCGGAATAGGCATCGAGAAAACTAAGGATCTCGTGACCGGCCATGGCGGCGATCATGTGATCGATGTTAGGCAATGGAAAAGAATCTTTGGGGTATGCCTTGTTCAAATCCTTATAATCTACACACATCCTAAGTTTGTTCCCTTTCTTCATCTTCTTCTCCCTCTATTTCCTGATTCCCCGATTCAGTCGAGGCTGGTGGTTGTGATTACTATTTGGCTTTCTGTTTCCCTTCAATGTTCGATCATTTCAATGTTGATAGCGCTGACATCGGTATTACCTTATTGACTGCGAACATTCCCTTTACAGTATGATGCTCACTGTACATTATTTTTACCCCGTCCGACATCGAGAATTTCATCATTTGGTGGAGAGTCGAAGGGACTGCCCTTATGCTGTGAATCCAAGGCCTCCCGAGTAGGGCGTTTTTCCTCATGTCACCCTTGATTGCGTGGAACTTGGTATCTTGGATAGTTCCAGCCACGTTCACCGCTGAAATGATATCTCCTTTAGTTTTTTCGCTGGCCATATTGAAACCATTTAAGACCCGAGCTGCAGGCACGATTTGATCTTGTAGGCCGAGTTGCTCCACGACCCTTGATCGGATGATATTTGTCGAGCTACCTGGATCTACTAAAACACGCTTAATTTGAACTTTATTTAATAAGATAGAAATTACCAGGGCGTGGTTGTGAGGTTGAGAAATTCCTTTTGCATCCTCGTCTTTGAATGATACGGTGCCTTCTGGCACATAATCTCGGGTCCGTTTTTCTCTAGTAATCGATATCTTAGTGCGTTTGTGTAACGACCCGGTCCGCTATTTTGAGAGTTAGTGCCCCGATCCACTAATAACTGCTTCTCCCATGTTTATTTATGTTATTGAAACTTGTCGGAGTATTGAGTGGTAAAATTCGGAGTGATTTGGGACACATAGTCCTTAAATGTGGATTTTAGCCTTTGAAATCAGGCTGTAGCTAGAGCTGTGTGAAGACGGATCCAGCATGGAATTCTGTCGACTCCGTCAGCTTCGTTGGGTGATTCCGGGGTTAGAAGCGTGTTTAGAATGTGTTTTCGAGGTCGATTGTAGATTTAGGCTTGAATTGGCGAAAGTTAGAATTTCGGTGATTTCGGCCGACAGGTGAAATTTTGATATCGGACTCGGAATGGAATTCCGAAAGCGACAGCAAGTCCGTAATGTCATTTATGACCTGTGTGCGAAATTTGAGGTCATTCGGATGAGTTTTGACGTGTTTCGGCATCGGATGTGAATTTTGAAAATTTCATAAGTTCTTAGGCTTGAATCCATGCATAATTCATGATTTTGATGTTATGATATGTGTTTTGAAGGCTCGACTAAGTTTGAATGAAGTATTAGGACTGGTTGGTAAGTTTGGTTGAGGTCCCGGGGGTCTCGGAGGTGTTTCGGAGGCTCAACGAGTGATTTTGGAACTTGGAACACGGTTGAACCATTGCTAGTTCTGGTGTTCCGCCCCTACGGATGGGCAACCGCAGGTGCGGACACGCAGGTGCAGAGTTGGGGCTCGCAGATGCGGAATTTAGTCAGGGGCTGCCAGTGGTCGCAGGTGCGGTCTATGTTCCGGAGGTGAGGGACCGCAGATGGGGCCAAGTGATCGCAGGTGCGGCCCCAGCCCTGTTAAGTGACTTTCCGCACCTGCGATGGATTTTCCGCAGGTGCGGTCCAAGAGTCGCAGGTGCAGTATCCCTGGACTGTTTATACAAAATTCCGAGGGTTTGAAATTCATAACTCCAAAAACGATTAAGATCTCGGGTTTTGGCGATTTTCAGTGGGTTTCGAAGAGGAGATTCATAGGTAACGTTTCCTAACCTAAATTCACTTGTATACCATTAATCTCTATCAATTTCCTCAATATAATCAATTAATTTGGATGAAAAACCATGAAATTGGGATGAAACTTCCCCAAGTATAAATATGAGGATTTAGGGAGATTTAGACGTCGGATTTTGATGATTCTTGTTCGAGTGAGTTCGTGAGTGAATGGGTGTTCGAAACTTGTAATTTTTATCCGTTTCCGAGACGTGGTCCCGGGGGACCTTTTGGGCGAATTTACTAATTTCGCGTATTAACTTCGAACTTATTAGTTATTTTGTTTCCTTGAAATGATATTTACACTATGCAATTGAATTGTCTAGATTTGGGCCACTCGGAGTTGGATACTCGTGGCAAGAGCGTGGTATTGAGTTGATTAGCGCAGTCAAGGTAAGTGGCTTGTCTAACTCTGTGTCGGGGACTTCCCCTTAGGCATTTTTATACTGATTTTGTTACGTGGATGCCGTGTACGTGAGGTGACGAGTGCGTACACGTGTCATTGTTGCTAAAATTACACTTTTCCTTCCATGGCATCATTCATTTTCATTCCTATATTATTGTTTCCTGTCTTAACGGAGTAGTTAGCTTAAGAATAAGCATGCCTACCTATCCTTACTTGATTTCCTCTTATTTGCTATTAGTTGCACCATGCTTAGGTAGTTTTACTTTATTCTTGCCTGTTGTTTTTCCTAAACTGTTTAATTAAGCCGTATCCGACATACTTTTGCATTGCATATTTAAATTGGGACTACGGACCAAGATCCGAGAGCTTTCCCCCTGTACTGCATTGCATATTTAAATTTGGACTACGGACCGAGATCCGGGAGCTTTACCTCTGTACTGTATTGCATATTTAAATTGGGACTACGGACGGAGATCCTGGAGCTTTCCCCCTGTACTGCGTAACATATTTAAATTGGAACTACGGACTGAGATCTGGGAGCTTTCCCTTGTACTACATTGCATATTTACTATTGAGATATATGTTGTGTTGAGCCGAGGGATCTCTTTCTGTTATTAATTCTTCCAGTTTCCATTAATCTTGTTTATCATTGCTTTATTATATTTCACTGTTTAAATGTATAACTGACTTGTTTTAAAACTCAGTAGAGCCTCAACCTGACCTCGACACTACTGGATTGGGGTCAGGCTTGGCACTTACTGAGTACCGAATGTGGAGTACTCACGCCCATTCCTGCGCATGTTTTTCCCATGTGCAGATCCAGGTACCAGCATACAACACTGTGGCTAGGAGTACCCTAGTAGCTGTTCAGGAGACCGCGAGGTAATTCTGCCACGTTCCCAGAATCTCATGAGTCCCCTTCCACTCCAGTATAGATATAGGAGATATATAGATACATTTTCCTTATTCCTTTGTATAGAGTTACAGTAGTTCAGAGTTTGTGACTTTGTGACGTTCCGGGTTTTGGGAAAGTAAAAGCTGTAAATGCCGAGCGGCAAAAATTTATGGTATTGCTTCTTCTTTACTGTTTCTATTATTGTTTTGTCTTAATTTCCGCAAAATTTTAGGCTTACCTAGTCGTAGAGACTAGGTGCCGTCGCGAGACCGTTCGGAGGGTAATTCGGGTCGTGAAAAATTGGTATCAGAGCGTCTAGGTTCATAGGAGTCACAAGTCACAAGCCGGTTTATTAGAGTCTCGGGGATCGGTGCAGAGACGTTTGTATCTATCTTCGAGAGGCTATGTAACTGTTAAGAACAATCAAATTCTTTGGAATTCCTTATCGTGATAGTTAATGTCATCAAATTCTTAAGCTTTATTCTATTCTTGCTTACAGATGGTTCGTACTCGTACTGGATGTACTGATAACCAGGCACCCGAGCCCCTAGTTAGAGCCACCAGAGGTAGGGGCCGGGGCAAAGGACGAACACGCGGTGCAGCCCGAGCACCGGTTAGAGCAGAGGCAGAGGATCCTTCAGCAGCCACAGTTGGAGGGGCACAGGAGGTCCTACTATTACTCCAGTCCTCCAGGAGACATTGGCTCAGTTCTTGAGTGCCTTCAGTACTCTGTCTCAGGCAGGACTACTTCCGATAGCTCCAGCTACATCCCAGGCCAGGGGAGGGACACAGACTCCCGCAGCCCGTACTCCTAAGTAGAGGGTTCATATTGGGCAGGTTCCAGAGTACATTCTTATGCCCCCAGCAGCTCCAGCTCAGCATGAGGCTAGGGTAGTTGTACCTGAGGCAGAGCAGCTCCGACTTGAGAGGTACAAGAAGTACCACCCACCTGAGTTCGGCGGATTAGCTTCAGATGGAGCTCTGGGTTTTCTTGAGGAGTGTCATCGCATTCTCCGCACTATGGGTATCTTGGAGACGAGTGGGGTTTCTTTCACTGCTTTCCAGCTAAGGGTAGCAGCTTATCAGTGGTGGCGTGATTTTGAGATGAGTAGTCCGGACGAGGCAGCCTCACTTACTTGGGCTCAGTTCTCTGAGATATTTTTACTTGAGTTTGTCCCTCAGAGCCTCATGGATTCTTGGTGTGTGGAGTTTGAGCAGCTACACCAGGGTACCATGACTGTGCCAGAGTATGCAGTCCGTTATAGCGATTTGACTCTCCATGCAGCAGCTTTGATTGTCACTGTCAGAGAGAGGGTTCGACGCTTTATTGAGGGATTCCACCCCAGTATTCGGACCAGTATAGCCAGAGAGCTGGAGACAGATATCACTTACCAGTAGGCCGTGAGTATTGCCCGGAGGATTGAGAGTATCTTAGCCCGGGACAAGGAGGAGAGAGAGGCCAAGAGGTCTCGAGAGACTGGTCATTTTTTGGGAGTTCGTGCACCAGCTGCACGCTATGGTAGGGGTTTTGTGAGTCGCCCCATTCATTCAGCCCTTCCAGCAGCCAGTGGTATTCCAGCTCCTCCTAGACCTCAGGAGCCTTATTATGCACTACCAGTATCTCATGTGCCTCCTGCTCGAGGTGATATCATTTTCCAGTCCAGCAGGCCAGTTCAGAGTCAGCAGCAGCCGCCACGTCCTCCGAGGGGTTGTTTTGGATGTGGTGACCCTCGTCATGTGATCAGAGATCGCCCCAGAGCTAGGAGGGGTACACCACCTCAGACTTATCAGGTTCCACGTCTTTCACCGGGTCCTCCAGCTATTCTTCCAGCCCCAGCTGCTACCCTACCTTCTCAGACAGCTCGAGGTGGAGGTCGCCTTAGAGGGGGAAGTGATGCGTGGATAGAATTCATGGTTTAACAAGTTATATGCCTTACATTTTATGTGCGTTAATTATAAAATACACTTTTTATGTGTATAATGGAGTTTATTTCATGTGTAGGTGCATTGGAGATGGAAACCGAGCTAAATGGATGCAAATGAATCAAAAATACGCTTAAGAGCTGAAAAGGAAACACCCGGGCGTTAGCCGGGCGTTTGGCCCCTAAAACCAGACTGTCCCTAGCGTTAGTGGGGCGTTTGGCCCCTAAATCCAGGCTGACGTTGGCGTTAGGGGGGTGTTTGGGCCCTAACGCAGGCCTGCCCTGGCTTTAAGGGGGCGTTTGAGCCCAAACGCCTGGGTCCCGAGGTCCGGTCAATTCCGAGTTTAAAGAGTTTTAAGTGTTTCCCGGTTGGAATAGAAGTCTCCTACATGTTTAGGGTTTATCCCAAACTATAAATAGACCCAAAAACACAACTTGAACAGGGAGGAAGCCATTTAAGTGAAGGAAAAACTTGTGGATTACTACTCAGTGAAGCAAACATTGATTTTTATAGCTTTTA
>ML313117.1:14034-63067 GCA_005239505.1 Nicotiana paniculata | reverse complement strand
AATAAATCACTCGGCACGGAATGTCCCCTCGTGCATAAATAAATAAATCACTCGGCACGGAATATCCCCTCGTGCATAACATGTATAAATCAACAATGTGACAGAAATATTCAACAATAAGAAACCTCAAATGCACAAAAATATTCAACAAGGATTCTACCGTCCCGACAAGGGACTCAGCTATAGCCAATCTCACTCATAGGTATAATTTAATGAATAATCCTCAACCGAACGAATAATCAATAACATTCTACATCATGATATATTCTCAATGTATCACTCCCAGAATAACAACTAATTCATAACACAGAGAATATCAAAGAACACTTTGAAAATTATCAAGTTCGACTCACGGGCATGCTTGACCACAACAAATAGATACTCGTCACCTCACCTATACGTTGGACATGGAATAACACATAGCAAATAAGACTATATACCTATTCCCTCAAGCTAAGGTTAGGCCAAACACTTACCTCGGCTCCACGAATACAAATCAAGCCTCTACCACTGCTTTTCCTCTCGAGTCCGGCTCCAAAACAATCTCTAGACATAATCGACTCAATAATATCAACAATTATTCAACAATTCAATTCCAAAGCCTAATTATATATTTCCCAACATTCTTCCAAAATTTC
Organism: Nicotiana paniculata; assembly: GCA_005239505.1. Taxonomy (NCBI): domain Eukaryota; kingdom Viridiplantae; phylum Streptophyta; class Magnoliopsida; order Solanales; family Solanaceae; genus Nicotiana; species Nicotiana paniculata. The sequence continues at coordinate 62,429 of ML313117.1, read as the reverse complement.
CAAAATTCGACCCGGGGCCCGCTTGGTCCAAACACGAGGTTCGGACCAAAACCCGATCATCCATTCCCCCACGAGCCCGAATATACAATTTGTTTTGAAATCCGACCCCAAAATGAGGTCAAATTCCCAAAAATTCAAAAAGCCCTAACTCTACCCAAAACCCCAATTTCTACCCTTTAATCCCATGGTATTAGGCTTGGAATCTAATAATTATTGATGAAAATGGAAGAAAATGGAGTTAATATTACTTACCTATGAAGATATGGTGGAAGAGATGCTCCAATATTGCTTAAGAGGGTTGGGGAAAAAGAAGTTTGAGAAAAATGGGGTAAATCCCGTAATAGGTTCGATTTTTGGTATTAAAAATGACTGGGCGAAATAACTCATATAAATCATATTGAACCTGTTCCGAGCTCCGGAACCATAATACGGGCACGATAACACAAGTTTCACATCAAATTTTATTTTCAAAAGCCTATATAATTTTTAGAAAATAATTTTCTTTAAAAATTCATTTCTTGGAATTCGATTCCGGCCCAAGTCCCATATTTTTCTACGAACCCTCCGGGACCGTCAAATCATGAGTCCGGATCCATTTACCAAAAATGATGACCAAAGTCAACTTTAGTCAAATAATTATTATAAAATCTTCATTGTATCAATTTTCCACATAATCATGACGACCCAAAGGGTCATCACCTACTGTATTACCCATTCCGTACTCCCGAGGCCTTGATAATCTTATTTGTAGTTGCCTCTATTTGTGTGCGCAGTCCGGGCGCGTTGCCGGACAGCTTAAATATGAAATTCTGTAAAAAAATGCTAAGATTTTATATTAACATGAATAAATTTGACTTCGGTCAATATTTTGGGTAAACGGACCTGAAACCGTGACTTGACTGTCTCAGAGGGTCCGTAGGAAAATATGGGACTTGTGCGTATGCCCGGAATCGAATTCCGAGGTCCCAAGCCCGAAGAATGAATTTTTGAGTAAAATTATTTTCTGAAAATATTTAAGGAAAATGAAACTGAATTCTGATTAGAAAGTGATGGTATCGGGCCCTTATTTTGATTTCGGCGTCCCGTACAGGTCTTATTTATGGTTTAAGCACTTTCTGTAAAGTTTGGTTGAAATCGGATGTCGTTTGACGTGTTTCGGACTAAAAATGGAAACTTTGATGTTTTATGAAATTTGATAAAACTCATGGATTTTGAGGCTTAATTCGATGCATATGATGTTATTTTGGCAATTTGATCGCACGGATAAGTTCATAGGATGTTTTTTAGGTAGTGTGTGTATTTGGTTTGGAGCCCCGCGGGCTCGGGTGAGTTTTGGATAGGCCACAGATTGCATTTTTGAACTTGGAAATCTGGGATTTAATTGTTTAATTGATGTTCCCTTGTCGGGATTTAATTGTTTAATTGATGTTCCCTTGCCGGGATTTCTATTTTATTCTGCTTACTCCCTTGCCCTTGTTTGTGATTGATGTTTGGGTGAGAAAGAGTGTTAAAGCACGAAGGGTGATGTCGTGCACTGTTTGATATTGTGAGTAAGAGTGTTAAAGCACGAAGGGTGATGCCGTGCATTGTTTTATATTGTTCCCTTGCCGGGTTATTATTTCTATTATGTTTACTCCCTTGCCCTTGTTTGTGATTTTTGTTTGGGTGAGGATGAGTGCTAAAGCACGAAGGGTGATGTCGTGCATTGTTTGACATTGTGAGGAAAGAGTGTAAAGCACAAAGGGTGATGTCGTGTCGTACAATGTACCATTCCGTACCGACATTCATTGATTATACTATGAGGAAAGAGAGTAAAAGCACGAAGGGTGATGTCGTGCCATGATTTACATTGTTTATATTATACATTGCATAGTGAAGACGAGATTAAAAGCACGAAGGGTGATACCGTGCAAGTTTGTGATTTCTTGTCCTTATTGATATGTTGGATTTGTTGTTCTTTTCCTTATTGAGATGTCTTATATGAAACTGTTATCTCCCCACAGCATGTTCCCCTTCCTTTATTAATTGTTTTCTCCCTATATTTCTTATCCGTTGTATGTATGTATATCTATTTATTTGAATTACACAGGTTTATTTGGTAGTCTGGTTCTAGCCTCGTCACTACTTTGCCGAGGTTAGGCTAGGCACTTACCAGTACATGGGGTCGGTTGTACTGATGCTACACCTGCACTTCTTTATGTTGTGCAGATTACGCAGCCGGACCCGGAGGACATCATTAGTGGGAGTGTCTTTCAGCTTATCCTAGAGGCTTCAAGGTATACCCGCTGGCGTTCGTGGGCCTTGGCGTCTCTTCCATCCCTTTTGTCTTTGATTCTATCTTATTTTTCCTCTAGCTTCAGAGGCAGACCTGTATTTCCTTCCAGACTTGTATTTATCACTCTTAGCCAGTTCGTGAGTTTGTGACTCCAGGTTTTGGGAGAAGGTTATGCGTTGTTGTATCATGTTCTCCTTATTTAGCTTGAGACCGTATTTATTTCCGCTGTTAAAATGTGAACTGTTTAGTTTATCCTATTAAATTGATGTTAATATGCTAGTTTATCTATACATGTTGGCTTGTCTAGCGGGTTCAACGTTAGAGGCCATCACGGCCCGATTGTGGGAGTTCGGGGCGTGACAAGTTGGTATCAGAGCTCTAGGTTACTTAGGTCTCACAACTCACGGACAACTTGGTAGAGTCTGAGGGATCGGTATGGAGACGTCTGTATTTATCCCCCAGAGGCTGCAAAGTTAGGATGACTCCATATTTCTTTTCTTCTTTGTTGTGCGCTATGATTCTGAGTGCTGATTTAGTTTCTATTCTATTCTCTCGCAGATGGCGAGGACGCGTGATTCCCTTGGTTCCGCCCAGCAACCTGACACTCCTTATACAGCTCCTACTCGGGGTCGAGGTCGAGGACGAGGTCGTGCTAGAGGCCGAGGCCGGGGCCGGGCTCAGCCTAGAGCAACAGCCCCAGTGGAGGACCCTCAGGTCGAGTCTTACGAGAAGGTCCTAGTTCTGGGAGTCCTAGTTGGACCAGCCTAGGTCCCAGAGGGGTTCATAGCTACCCCCAGTGCTTCAGGACGCCCTTGTCCGTCTAGTCGGAGTCATGGAGAGTGTAGCACTGGCGGGACTTCTTCCTACTGCACCAGCCGTCTCTCAGGCTGGGGGAGGTTCCCAGACTCTTGCCGCCCGCGTGCCAGAGCAGCTAGCTCCACAGTTTCAGACTCCGGCATCTCAGGCAGACGGAGTAGTTCAGTCGGGTATTGCAGCGCCGGTAGAAGAGGGAGCACCTATGTCAGCAGATGCTTTGTGGAGACTGGACAGGTTTACTAAGTTATTTACTGCTACTTACACCGGTTCACCATCAGAGGACCCCCAGGATTATTTGGACAGTTGCCATGAGGTTCTTCGGAATATGGGCATAGTGGAGTCCAACGGGGTCGACTTCGCTACTTTTCGGTTATCGGGCGCAGCCAAGAGTTGGTGGAGAGACCATTGCTTAGCCAGACCAGCTGGGTCTACACCTTTGACTTGAACTCAGTTCTCAAAGGTATTTTTGGGGAAGTTCCTTCCCATTACTCAGAGAGAGAACCTTCGGAGGCAGTTTGAGCATCTCCAGCAGGGATCTACGTCAGTCACTCAGTACGAGACCAGGTTCATCACTCTAGCCCGACATGCTCTTATGATACTTCCCATTGATCAGGAGAGGGTTCAGAGGTTTATCGAGGGATTGGCCCGGCCTATCAGACTTCAGATGGCTAGAGAGTCAGGTACCGATATATCGTTCCAGGATGCGGCCAATGTAGCCAGGAGGATTGAGATGATTATGTCACAGTGTGGTGGTCAGGGGGCTAACAAGAGGCCCCGTCATTTCGGTTGTTTCAGTGGAGCCTCATCTGGGGGCAGGGATTCTTCAGGCAGAGGTTATCCTCCCAGACCCTTCCAGTTAGCTCTCCAGGTTTCCCATGGTACTTCAGGTGGTCATGGTTATCAGATGCACTATTCTGATCAGCAGCCTTACAGTGCGCCACCAGCTCTCATCAGCACACCGCCGCATCAGAGTTTCCGAGGTGGTCATTCAGGTCGACAGGGTCAGACTTAGTTCCCTCAGCATCTGAGGTCTTTTTACACTTGTGGAGATCAGGGTCACCTTGCTAGATTTTGCCCTCGAGCAATAGGTAGTTCGCAGCATCAGGGTTCTCATGCTATGGTGCAGGCACCAGGTGTTCCACAGCCTGCCCAGCCAGCTAGAGGGGGGGGTTAATGTGCTAGAGGTGGAGGTAGAGGTCATAGAGGTGGAGCTCCGGCCGCCAGAGGTGGAGGCCAGCTAGCAGCCGGCCGTCCTAGAGATGTGGTTCAGGGTAGTGGGGCCCATCCCCAATGTTATGCTCTTCCATCCAGGCCAGAGGCTGAGTCTTCAGATACAGTCATTACAGGTACTATTCGGGTTTGTAGCAGAGATGCTTCAGTGCTATTTGATCCAGGGTCTCGTATTCGTATGTGTCCTCTTATTTTGCACCATACCTGGTCATGCCTAGTGATCCACTGAGTGTTCCTGTTTATGTATCTACACCGGTGGATGATTCTATCATGGTCGATCGAGTCCATCGTTCTTGTATTGTGGTGATTGGGGGTCTTGATACCCGTGCTGATTTATTGATTTTAGGTATGGTCGACTTTGATGTTATATTAGGGATGGATTGGTTATCCCCCTACCATGCTATTCTGGACTGTCATGCCAAGACGGTGACCTTAGCCTTACCGGATTTTCCCTGTTTGGAGTGGAAAGGAACTCATGATCATTCTACTCGCAGTGTTATTTCATACGTGAAGGCTCGGCATATGGTCGAGAAGGGGTGTTTTGCTTATTTGGCTTATGTGCGCGATTCTAGTGTTGAGGTTCCCTTTATTGATTCGGTACCCGTGGTTCGTGAGTTTCCTGAGGTCTTCCATTCAGACCTTCCGGGGATGCCACCCGACAGGGACATTGATTTTTGCATTGATCTGGCTCCGGGCACCCAGCCCATTTCTATTCCACCGTATCACATGGCCCCGCCAGAGTTGAAGGAACAGTTGCAGGATTTGCTTGGGAAGGGTTTCATTAGACCTAGTGTTTCTCCTTGGGGTGCTCCAGTATTGTTTGTGAAGAAAAAGGATGGTTCGATGAGGATGTGCATTGATTACCGGCAATTGAACAAGGTTACAATCAAGAATAAGTATCCACTGCCGAGGATTGATGATTTGTTCGATCAGCTTCAGGGTTCCAAGGTATTTTCACAGATATACTTGAGATCTGGCTACCATCAGTTGAGGATTAGGGCATCCGATGTCCCTAAGATAGCTTTTCGCACTCGGTACGGGCATTACGAGTTTTTGGTCATGTCATTTGGGTTAACAAATGCCCCAGAAGCTTTTATGGACTTGATGAATCGAGTGTTCAGGCCTTATTTGGACTCGTTCGTGATAGTCTTCATTGATGATATATTGATATACTCCCGCAGTCAGGAGGAGCACGAGCAGCATCTCAGAGTGGTTCTTCAGACTCTGAAGGATAGTCATCTTTATGCAAAGTTTTTGAAGTGTGAGTTCTGGTTGAGTTCAGCTGCATTCCTGGGTCATGTCGTATCAGCAGAGGGTATTCAGGTTGACTCGAAGAAGATTGAGGCAGTCAAGAACTGGCCTAGACCAGCATCAGCTATAGAGATTCGGAGTTTCTTGCGATTGGCAGGCTACGATCGTCGGTTCGTGGAGGGGTTCTCATCTATTGCAGCCCCGATGACCAGTTTGACCCATAAGGGTGCCTAGTTCAGATGGTCGAACGAGTTTGAGGCGAGCTTTCAGAGGCTCAAGACAGCTCTGACTACGGCACCGATATTGGTTTTGCCCACAGGTCCAGGGCCTTATACAGTCTATTGCGATGCTTCCCGTATCGGGCTTGGTGCAGTGTTGATGCAGGATGGCAAGGTCATTGCTTATGCTTCGAGGCAGTTAAAGATTCATGAGAAGAACTATCCAGTGCATGATTTGGAGTTCGCAGCCATTGTCCACGCATTGAAGATTTGGAGGCACTATCTGTATGGCGTTGCGTGTGAGGTGTTCACGGATCATAAGAGTCTTCAGTACTTGTTCAAGCAAAAGGAGTTGAATTTGAGGCAGAGAAGGTGGTTGGAGTTGTTGAGAGATTATGACATTACCATCTTATATCACCCGGGGAAGGCCAATGTGGTGGCCGATGCTTTGAGTAGGAAGTCAGCTAGCATGGGCAGTCTTGCCTTTATTCCGGTCAGTCAGAGGCCGCTTGCCTTGGATGTTCAGGCTTTGGCCAATCAGTTTGTGAGGTTGGATATTTCTGATCCTAGTCGAGTGTTGGCTTGTACAATCGCTCGTTCTTCATTATTGGAGCGTATCCTTGATCGGCAGTTTGATGATCCCCGTTTGTGTGTCCTTAGAGACACGATGCAGCGCGGAGGCGCCAAGCAGGTGACCTTAGATAACGATGGTGTTTTGAGATTTCAGGGGCGAGTTTGTGTGCCTAATGTTGATGGAATTCGAGAGTTGATTTTAGAGGAGGCCCATAGTTCCCGGTACTCTATTCATCCGGGCGCCGCGAAGATGTATCAGGATTTACGACATCATTATTGGTGGCGTAGAATGAAGAACGATATTGTAGCATATGTGGCGCGGTGTTTGAATTGTCAACAAGTTAAGTATGAGCATCAGAGGCCTGGTGGTTTATTTAAGAGGATTGAGCTTCCCGAGTGGAAGTGGGAGGGGATCACTATGGACTTCGTTACTGGACTTCCGTTGACCCGGAAGAAGTTCGATGCAGTTTGGGTCATTATTGATAGGCTGACCAAGTCAACACATTTCATCCCTGTGGGAGTCTCCTATTCATCCGATAGGTTAGCTGAGATCTATATCCGGGAGATTGTTCGCCTTCATGGTGTGTCGGTATCTATCATTTCGGACCGGGGCGCACAGTTTACCTCTCGTTTATGGGGAGCAGTTCAACGAGAGTTAGGCACCCAGGTGGAGTTGAGCACATCATTTCATCCTCAGACGGATGGGCAGTCCGAGCGAACTATTCAGATATTGGAGGATATGTTCCGAGCTTGTGTTATTGGATTTGGAGGATAATGGGATCAGTTCTTGCCTTTAGCAGAGTTTGCCTACAACAACAGCTACCAGTCGAGTATCCAGATGGCTCCTTATGAGGCTTTATATGGTAGGCGGTGTCGATCTCCGGTTGGATGGTTTGAGCCGGGAGAGGCTCGGTTGTTGGGTACAGATTTGGTTCAGGAGGCCTTGGACAAGGTCAGGATCATTCAGGATAGGCTTCGTACAGCTCAGTCCAGGCAAAAGAGTTATGCAGATCGCAGGGTTCGAGATGTGGCTTTCATGGTTGGTGAGCGAGTATTGCTCCGAGTGTCGCCTATGAAGGGCGTGATGAGATTTGGGAAGAGGGGCAAGCTTAGCCCTAGATTCATTGGCCCGTTTGAGATACTTGATCGAGTGGGAGAGGTGGCTTATAGACTTGCATTGCCGCCTATTTTATCAGTCGTACACCCAGTTTTTCATGTGTCCATGCTTCGTACGTATCACAGCGATCCAACCCACGTGTTAGATTTCAGCATTGTCCAGTTGGACAAGGACTTATCTTATGAGGAGGAGCCGATAGCTATTCTAGACCGGCAGATTCGTCAGTTAAGATCCAAGAGTTTCCCTTCTGTTCGTGTTCAGTGGAGAGGTCAGCCTCCTGAGGCATCGACCTGGGAGTCCGAGTCCGATATGCGGAGCCGTTACCCCCATTTATTTCCCGACTCACGTACTTCCTTCTTCTGTCTGTTCGAGGACGACCGGTTGTTTTAGAGGTGGAGAATGTGACGACCCAAAGGGTCATCACCTACTTTATTACCCATTTCGTACTCACGAGGCCTTAAAAACCTCATTTCTAGTTTCCTCGATTTGTGTGCACAGTCCGGGTGTGTAGCCGGAGAGCTTAAATATGAAATTCTGTGAAAAATGCTAAGATTTTATATTAACATGAATAAATTTGACTTCGGTCAATATTTTGGGTAAACGGGCCCAGAGGGTCCGTAGGAAAATATGGGACTTGTGCGTATGCCCGGAATCGAATTCCGAGGTCCCAAGCCCAAGGAATGAATTTTTGAGTAAAATTGTTTTCTGAAAATATTTAAGGAAAATAAAAATGAAATCTGATTAGAAAGCGATGGTATCGGGCCCGTATTTTGGTTCCGGTACAGATCTTATTTATGGTTTAAGCACTTTCTGTAAAGTTTGGTTGAAATCGGATGTCGTTTGACGTGTTTCGGACTAAAAATGGAAAATTTGGTGTTTTATGAAATTTGATAAAATTCATGGATTTTGAGGCTTAATTCGATGTATATGATGTTATTTTGGCGATTTGATCGCACGGATAAGTTCATAGGATGTTTTTGAGGTAGTGTGTGTATTTGGTTTGGAGCCCCGAGGGCTCGAGTGAGTTTTGGATAGGCCACAGATTGCATTTTTGAACTTGGAAATCTGCTGGTGTGACTGATCTGCAGGCTTCGTATTTGCGAACTCGCAAATGCGAGCTACTCATCGCAAATGTGAAGGTTGGTCTGGGCAGGCCTGATCGCAAATGCGACCAAGAGGTTCGCAAATGCGAAGATTTATCTGGGCAGGCCTGATCGCAAATGCGACCAAGAGGTTCACAAATGCGAAGGTTAACATGGGCAGGCTTGATCGCAAATGCGACCGATAGGTTCAAAAATGCGAAGTATGGGAATGTATGAAGGGTTCGCAATTGCGAACCCCTGTTCACAATTCCCATGCCAACCAGTAGCCTGCACTATACAAAACCGAATTTTTACTTCATATGTCATATTTTCTCAAACTCAAACACACTTAGGCGATTTTTCCAAGAACAAAACTTCTTCCAAATCATTTGTAAGTTGGTTTTTACTCATTTCTTTCAATCATTAACATCATTTAACATTTTTTCAACTTAAAAATCAGGGATTTCCATGGGTGAGATTGGGTGTTTGGGGTAGAACTTAGGTTTTTCTAAAATTGGGCTTTGAGTGGGTGATTGACCTTCGATTTGAGATATTTTTATATGGATAGACTCATGAGAATACGAGGGTTCTGAAAATGTAAAGTTTACCTGACTCTGAGATGCTGGCCTGGGGGGCGTTTTGGTCATTACACCTAATTTCGCGTTGTAACCTTGAATTGAATAGTAGAATCAGTTGCATGAGATGTTATTTAGGTATGAAATTTATTTGAATAGATTTTATCCATTTGGAGTCGGATACTCGTGGCAAATGTGTGGTTTCAGGTTGATTGCTATACTTTGGACCCGAGGTAAGTGTTTGGTCTAACCTTAGCTTGAGGGAATATGAGTTGAGTATCATTTGCTACTTGCTAATTGTTAAATACGAAGTATAGGCATGGTGACGAGTATCTATACATTGGTGTCTAACATGATCATGAGTCTTTATATTGTGAATATTCTGATTTTGTGGTAATTTCCATGCTTAATTGATGATTTCTATATGTTGTGAAGATATATGAGATAATTGTATCCTTTGGAGCATTGGCTCAGATTGTAATACAAATGATGAAGATGTAATCTTTAAACTCTGTTGGAGCATTAGCTCAGATTGTAATACGAATGATGAAGATATATGAGATAATTGTATCATTTGGAGCATTGACTCAGGTTGTAATACGAATGATGAAGATATATGAGATAATTGTATCCTTTGGAGCATTGGCTCAAGTAATAGAGTAAATTATGAAATGAAGTGAAAGAAAGAGAAAGAGCTACTAAAATATGCCCTTATCGGGTCATTGTTGCTTTTGATATTGTCTCCCTCAATGGGATGTTGAGATTACTGTTATTGTTCCCTTGCCGGGGTTATTATTTCTATTCTGTTTACTCCCTTGCCCTTGTTTTTGATTGTTGTTTGGGTGAGGATGAGTGCTAAAGCACGAATGGTGATGTCGTGCATTGTTTGACATTGTGAGGAAAGAGTGTAAAGCACAAAGGGTGATGTCGTGCCGGACGATGTACCATTCCGTACCGATATTCATTGATTATACTGTAAGGAGAGTAAAAGCACGAAGGGTGATGCTATGCCATGATTTACATTGTTTACATTATACATTGCATAGTGAGGACGAGAGTAAAAGCACGAAGGGTGATGCTGGGCAAGTTTGTGATTTCTTGTCCTTATTGATATGCTGGCTTTGTTGTTCTTTTCCTTATTGAGATGTCTTAGATGAAACTGTTATCTCCCCAGAGCATGTTCCCCTTCCTTTATTAATTGTTTTCTCCCTATATTTCTTATCCGTTGTATGTATGTGTATCTATTTATTTGAACTGCACAGGTTTATTTGGTAGTCTGGTTCTAGCCTCGTCACTACTTCGCCGATGTTAGGCTAGACACTTACTAGTACATGGGGTCGGTTGTACTGATGCTACACCTGCACTTCTTTATGTTGTGCAGATTACGCAACCGGACCCGGAGGACATAATTAGTGGGAGTGTCTTCCAGCTTATCCTAAAGGCTTCAAGGTATACCCGCTGGCGTTCGTGGGCCTTGGCGTCTCTTCCGTCCCTATTGTCCAGACTTGTATTTAGCACTCTTATAGACAGTTCGTGAGTTTGTAACTCCAGGTTTTGGGAGAAGTTTACGTGTTGTTGTATCATGTTCTCCTTATTTAGCTTGAGACCGTATTTATTTCCGCTGTTAAACTGTGAACCGTTTAGTTTATCCTATTAAATTGATGTTAATATGCTAGTTTATCTATACACGTTGGCTTGTCTAGCGGGTTTAACGTTAGATCCATCACGGTCCGATGGTGGGAGTTCGGGGCGTGACAATAACGGCTTCCCGGCTACGCGCTCGGGCTACGCACGTACATCGAGGTGGAATAAAAGGAGGCTTTTACGGCCTTGGAACACAGATTTAGCTAAAATTACACAGGATGACCTTTTGGGTCATCACCGTTTAAAATTGTTGAGACATAAATATTGTGAAAGGCTTTGACTTAAATTGTGAAAAATCCTTTTCTATAAATAAACTGATGTGATTGTCTGGTGGAAGCGGGTTGTACGCCGCAACAAGAAGTGATAAGGGTGGACATGTGGGATCGGGTTGCACGCTGCAACAGGAGAAATAAGGGTGATATATATATAGGGAGTAGCAATAGGGTGGACAGGTGGGAGCGAGTTGCGCGCCGCAACAAGGAGCGATAAGGGTGAATATTTATGTTTTACTGATTTTCAAAAATAAGGATTTGGAAAACTCCGATTTTATTAAAAAAAGATTTTCATACTCTGATTTTTATTGTGATTTAAATTGAAACTTGGAAAGTTTGAGAGTTGATTATAGCTGATATCTGAAAAGAATTATCCGAGCTATTTTTTAATTTACTGTTGCAAGTTGTTGATTACTTAGTTTATTATTATTATTTCCGTCTTGCTTTATTATATATTGTTCACAGGTTATATTGTTAATGACCCGTCGTAGCCTCGTCACTACTTCGTCGAGGTTAGGCTCGGCACTTACTCGGTACATGGGGTCGGTTGTATTGATACTACACTCTGCACTCTTTTGTGCAGATCCAGGTACCAGCCAGATTTAAGAGATCTTAGTAGCTGCGCATTTTCGTTCGGATGCACGAGGTAGATCTACTGGCGTCCGCAGATTCCTGGAGTCTTTTCTTTACTTTATAGACGTTGTTTTATTTTTTTCAGAACAGAGATATATTCTTTCATTCCATTATTTGTAGTATTCTTAGTAGTTCGTGAATTGTGACATCAGGCCCTGGGTAAACTTATGGTTACATATATTTAGTTCGAGGTTCGGCTTGTTTATTCGGTTATTATTATTATACATGGAGTTATTTATTAAAAAGTATAAGACTTCGTATTTACGTTGAATTGTTCTATTATGTTTAAGTAAACTATAAAAGGAAATGGTTAGTTAATTTCTAACATCAGTTTGACTAGCAAGTATTGTGTTAGGCGTCATCACGGTCCCGTGGGTTGGGAATTTGGGTCGTGACATTCATAAAGTTATTAACTCGTTGTCTAGTGATTTTTAAACTACTAAACGTATAACATGTGATTTTCTTAATTAATTAGATTAACATTATACAAATTGTTAATGTCATAGATTAATGCCAAGTGAATTGAACGTTTGAATTTTTTTGGCACAACCTTCATAATACAAGTAAAGCTTTACAATGATACTGGTAGAATTATCTTTGTTCCTCAAGAAAGCTCACAACGCCACACTTTTTTTGTGTGGGGCCATTCTTCTTTTGATCCCATCCTTATTTGCTTTGGTTTCTTCCTTTTTCTTTTGAACTCCAAAAGTAAATAAATCTTTTGAGTATTATGAAAACACAGAAAGAAACTGAAATTTTTGAAAAAGAACGTTTTATAAATTTTACAAAACTCATTTGAAAAAAATTTAAGGAGTTATGAGTGTTAGAAAATAAACAACTTTTAGACAAGGAAAAACAGTTCAAAAAAAGTTCATTAAAGAAAAGAAATAGAGGCAAAAAGAATTAAGAACATATAGAAAAATGATAAATCTATATATAGCAGGAAAAGAAAAGCACATTGGAATCTCGCTTCGACATAGGAGAAAATCACGACTCAAAGTTATTGTAATTGTATAGTATAAATACATACAACAAAAAACAGGTATCAATATCTCTTTGTATATTTGAAAAACATCACTACTTCAACTTATACGACATAAACCTAAAGATGATAAAATCAATGACCGTTAATGAGAATGTGAAATAGGCTTTACTTCAATTTTCGCCTCATTATTCGACCTCTGAAACTTTCTTCTTAAGATTTACACTTGTATGAAATATTTTCATGCATTTACTTTAAACAAACAACAAAGAATATAATTTAAACTACACCTTAGTATATTTTTTCTTTCCCACTTGACAACCTTTGACATAGAGATAGCTCAAACCATTATAAGCAGAATATAAAGTTAGTGTCAATTCAAATTTGTTCAAAACATCGAATTCCTTATATAGGTACATATGGAGGAACATATAATAAATTGTCATAAACTTACACATATCCAATTTGAGTACCTCTGCAGGATAGACCTCAACAGAAAACTGAAGAGTAACGACAGCAAGTGATTGAGTTCAGTAGTTCCTCATATAAAATTATTGACTCTAGAGATATAATAATATGGAGAAGACAAAATGGTTTCAAGCACCGACAGAACCGGATAAATATTTAGAGGTTATGAATTTAAAAGGTACGGGAGTTATTCAAATTATTAAAAATATAGATTATGAAGATAAAGAGGTGTGAGTTATGAAGATAGAATTTTTAATATAAAATAAATGAAAAAAATGATGAAAATCCCCCAAAAAGGAGAAAAAAGATAAATATATTTCTTGGCTTAAGGAATGTGCCACCTCACTTTTCTATTGCTCACTTTTATATAGATATATAGATTACAAACACCAAAGTATTTTCAAGAAATCAAATTTAGGAAAGCAATTTTAGAATAAACTACGAACACATACGCACTTTCTACAAAATCAAATGTAGGATGACCAATTTTAAAATTAAATTTTGATGGCATTGTTACCTTAAACTTGTTGTCCAAATCTTAAGGTAAACATCTTTATATACTATTATTTTTGTTCTGTTGTGAATTATTTATGTGAAATTGATAATATGAAGAGCGTTAAAGTTAATATAAAAAATATTTATACTATGAATTAAGTTTATATACATATAGATAATAATTTATCTCTATAACGAGAATATTCTTTTTTTTTTAAATGTAATAAAATCATTTATTTTTTCCCTATTTCATGAAACTCAGACAAAAATCACGAATTCTTTTATAGAAATAAGAAGTTTTCAGTACTTAGTTTTAGAATTCAATGGATAATAAGTTCATATTTATCTTTTTGCAGTTGCATATCTTGATTGATGCATCATGTAGAATTTAAACTCGTGACATGCGCTTATATACATTTCGCATCCATAAAACTCCCAACTTAGTAAAATTACAAATATTCACGGGTCCACGAGGTATAAGAAAGTATAACGTTAGTATAAAAATTTAATATATTCTTAATACTTTATTTGGTTAGTTAACTTGGTATAAATTATCTTTGGTAGGATAACTTATATATTATAAAGAATAGGGTAATTAGTACCGAAATAACTTATATCTTCTTTTTAAAAATTATATAATTATCATTTTAATATAATATATCAAATAATAAATAAAAAATAATACCAAAATAATTTATCCCGCATAACTTATCCCGATATTGAAACCAAACCACCCCGTACTGTATTTACTTTGATTTCAAGAATTCTTGAAAGCCGCGTGGCATCAAGACAAAGGAACAAACTCGTACTCGGTCCCCAAAATGGCCAACTCAACTCTTGTCTTGCTTTTCTTTCCTACAGATAGAGAGAGAAAGAGAGAGGAGAGAGAGGGTATAAAGGGGGTGTTGGAGGGTAAGAATCCAGGGGCAGATCTGCACCGAAAATTCAAAGAAAAGATACCATCGAGGCTGCGGAAAAAGAAAAAGTATAGGGGAGAATATCGTTTTCGATACCATATCATACCATTCTTTTTTTTAGTTCTTCACGAGTTTTTGTATGTGTGTACAACATACATATATAAGCTTATCAACATTTTGTGTGTCTACATTTTTTTCTCTATATAAAAGAAAAGGGGAAAGAGGGGTTGAGAGAGTTTTGGCAGTGGTTGATGGTTTTGTAAAGAAGAGGAGTGAGGAGAAGAACATGTTTGAGTTGAGAGAAGGGAGTTGTTATCCCAAGGCTTTAACGGGAGTGAATGTGGCTCTTGCTTCTGTCGATGCCGTTATTGCTCTTCTTGCTTTTGCTCAGGTAACTACTCTTTCTTTTATTTTTGTTCTAGAGGGTTATATATATGTGGGTTTTTGTTAAAGCTTCTGTCGTCATCTTTCAATTGCTGTATTTGTTGTTCTTTTCTTGGAATTCTGAAAGGAGAGTGTTTTTTAATGTGCTAAGTTATGAATGTGTTTCAATTGGGATTTTGGGTTGTGGTTTCTTGGATTTTTGAAGGGTTTTAATGGATTCTGAATGTCAATCTTATTTGCGATTGAGCTTGAAAGGATGCTGTTTTGACTAGGTTTGTGCTATTGGATTGAAAAATTGAGTCTTTTTTACTAAATATTCTTGTCGTGGCTCGTTCTCTTCTAGTATCCGTGTGGTAAATTCAGTTTATAATGCTTGAATCTTAAGGGATGTCAGCTCAATTGTTATGGGGTTAAAAGATTGTATTTTTTCCCTAAATTTTATCGTGGGTTTGCGCGGACGCATTTTCTTGAGACAGTTCCTCTGCCATTTGTGGTGCTTTTTATTTTATTTTATTGTAATAGTAGAGGAAGGGATTAGTCTTTGAAAAGTTATGCTGACTTTGACTAATTTAACTTGCTAACCTTTAGTGTTCAAAGAGACCGAATGTATTCTTGGCCTGGATATGGATTCTCTGAAGTAGAGACGCTCATTTTTCATGTGGAAACTGCCATATACTACCTATGTAATGGTTTTTACTAATTGTTCTTCCTCTTCGCTGGCTCGAGTAGGATTGAATTTCTTTTGCTTTGGCCAAATTATGATAGGTTTCGTCATATAGCGCTTGCGGCAGCATTTGGAGAGTTGTTGAAAAGTGATTTTCACCGTTTGGAGTGACTTTACCAGTAATCATGCTATTTATGGCCAATACGGTTCCTAATCTGGATTGCATTAAGTCAGAAGATTAGTATATTCAAAATTGTTTACTGTATTCGGTGAATATGGTTGGTGCTGTAGTTGCATGCCATCTAAGATACTAACTAGATTTGAAAATTTTGAATCTTTGGTATTCTTATAACCAACCACTCAGCATTGCTTCAGGTAAACATGATTTTTTATGTCCTTGAATACGATAAATTGGGATTGTGGTTGGAACAGACACCGGATTCAACCATGTCATGTTTTTCTGCTAATGCTTATCAAATACCATAGTAGTACCACGCTTTCATAGCATTTGATTGAAAATGGAATAAATATCTGAAGTTATTTTGTTAAATGATTCTCGGAACATCAAGGAGATTGTGGAATACTAATTCAATTTGAAGACGACGAAATCTTAATCAAAGATTAGCAAAAATTTGGATTGAGATACATGTAAACCTCTTCTTTGTTGCTTGAGAGTGCAGGACATCATTGTGAAGTATAGCTGAAAGCTTTTTGAAAGGTAGCCAATTTTTTAGAGATAATATCTCTTGTTTAAAACAGGAGAATACCTTGCTTTTCCTTTTGAGATATTCTGTTATCTTAACAGAATTTTTTGATCCTTTTGTTTTCTGTCTTCAGTTAAAGTTAAAACTTAAAGTTGGTATTTTTGGCAAACATTTAATAGGGCACACTTGTGCAAGCTAAAATGGTAAAAATATAACTCAGTGCACGGATTTTTTCCTAATCCATGTTGTAGCTAATGCTGGCTTGAACTGAATCTCCAAACTACTCCGTACCTCCTCCTCCTTTTTGAAGATTAACCGACATGTCCTACTTCATATCCCAAGTTCATGGTGGATAATGGTTTTGGTTAATCATTTAATGATGAGAAATACATGTTCTTTCACCTATTCGTACTACTCCATGTGATAAATCTGGCTAGGGAAGATATCTGCTACTTCGGACAAAGTGTTGTTTCACAAAGTAAGCATATGTTCTATCAAAGAGTTTGTTACCCAATGATCGCTTCCCACCAAACTTACTCTATAATTAGTCCAAGAGAGGCCAGATCGGTTTCTTTGGCAAGTACAAGTGTTTGTCTTTCTCCTCATGTATCTTGGTCGGTTCAAGATGGAAAACATTTAGAGTCACTTGGTTATTTGTCCCACTTTGGCTTGCTGGAAAAAATGAAAAAAGAAATTGGAAGGGTTCTTTGATTTTGTTACTAAAGGAAGAGAGTGGTACTTATCTTTCTTGTCTATCATTTCCTTTTTACGTTGATCAAACAAAGTGTAAAGTTTCAACAACCTTCTTTAACTTTTGCTAAATTGTGTGAAGGTAGTGGTGAAAGCATTGTAGCATCTGATAGTTGGAATACATGTATAAGATGTTTTGGTAGAAATAGACTTGTATAGAGTACATGAACGGTATGTGTTTGACCCGTGTGCATGTCGTTTTCCAACCATTTATTTATAACAATGTTCAGAAATGATGATTATCATGGAGTCGTGTGATTGATATGTTTCTTTAACTGATATAATATCTATAATTGGAACACGTTCAAGAGCAAAGTAATGTTGAAGTTCCATAGGATTATATTGCGGGCGAAACCAGAATTAGGAGATATTATATCTTTGATACCCAGAAAAGGAAGGACCATTTTAACCTTCTGTTTTGGTAATATTTTGATTTTCCTGGTTAATTTTCTTACATGTCAAGCGAAAAGTTTGGAAAGGGCTTTTACTAACTTGCCTTTCTCATCATTTTGCTCAATAACGAATGGAGATTTAACTGTTGCAATGAGATTACAGAAAGAATAAAGAAGAATGTAGAATAAGCTGCAATAGTGAATCTGGCGGCCTCTTGTCATCTGTATAGTTTCCACCGTGTCACATGTTCAAGAGAAGCTAGGGTGAATCTCTTGGACCAAGGACCTGGCATTTTCGCCTTAGATTGAACCCTGACCTTTTTCTGGATAAGTGAGTGAGCCTTGACCTTTCAAACTAGGGTTTTGTTTCAGTAATTCTATTCAAATATTTATATCTTGACGAAAACCTAGATGACCAATACAAGAACAGCCAAAGAGAACAACTTATTGGAGAAAAAAAGAACTGCCGAAGAGAACTCCAAAGTAATCAGCTAATACTTATACACCATGTTCTGAATCTAAACATAAGCATTCATGCCAAGATAGTCAAATGGACATGCTACATTAACAACTTTACAGAAATACAGACTGGAGTACAAAACTGATGGTAGCAACTTTTCACAAAGGCGGGAATATCAGAGAGGAAATATATCATTTTTTAACATAATTGCTATAATAGATCATGTCTTAATAGCAAAGTGGTTAATCCTTACCCCTACTTGATATATCAGATTATTGTGTTTAATTGAATAGGTGATTGCTTAGTTTGACTAGTTGCTAGAATTGAGAACCAGGGAGGCTGTGGGGATTGTGAGAGATTTTGATGTTGCCGACTACTAATCAGCATTCAACTATAATCTAGAACCTTTGTAAAGACTATGGATGACTCAAGCAGAATACTTTTTGGTACTAATTTGGTGTTTGTTAGTTTCTTCCTTTTTTTTTTTTGGACTTAACTGAAACAGAAAAACCATTAATCTAGAATCTTAATTCTAACCTTGGCATACTTGGATTATGATAAATTCCACAACTTACTGCCATCTGGTTGCTGCAAACCAAGAGGTTGGTGCACTTTTTTTTCTTCTTAGAGGTTACTGTTTGTGCCTATTGTAGTTGTATAATGTTGGTGTTACACTATCAGAGTAGCGTACTCATGTGCTGTTAATGACAGTTTACATTTGCTGTGTGCTACTGATTATTTCTTGCTTAATAGATTGTGTTATCACCATTTTCTCAACTTAATCTGCTTATGTATTGTCCCAGTTAATGAGAATTCACTCTCGCAATACACACATTGGCTGGACTCGTCAGAAAGTAAGCATTTCATCCTCAATTCTCTTTCTGATTTTATTGGTATCTGAGATGGGTGAGAACATTCGTTCTACTGCTAGAAAATTAAAGCAACTTCCCCAGGTCTAAGCAATTAGTCAAGAATGTGGACAAAACCAATTTTCCACTGACACTTCTTTATTTCGTTCCAAACTGCCAATTATGAATAGCAAATATGCTAATGCGATAAAGCCTGTTACAAGATGCTAATATGCGTCCAAGAATCCATGTTGATGATATTCGACTAAATACTCATGTCTAAACCATCATCTTGTAATGTTCAACACTTGTGTGGTAGCACTTAAGGTTCAGGTGACATAACAGTGGTCTTCACGAGCTAAATTAAACTCGAAATGTCTTTGCAGTTCTGGTCTTAAAGTTCAGTCTTTTTCACCATTATTATATTATGTAAACCCTTTCCCTCCATTTCCACGACTTGATAACTATTGCCTAAAAGTTTCTTTTGAATAAGCATTGCCAAATTACTGATGATCGATCATGTAGGTTTTCTGAATTTTAGCACCATACCAGGTGAATCTCCTGCTCTTTCAATGGGATCCAGTTGTACTCTCTCAATGTATCGCTTTTGGTCTCTCATCTCTCTGTCGAATACAAAATCCTAACTTCAGGATACTAAATCTAGCCTACTCACTTAGCCATCATGGTGTTTGTCGTGTGCTCGAGTTATAACTCTTTGGTGTTAAAGATTAGGGGTGTCTATGCGCAGTTCTTGGTGCAAGCTCAGTCTAGAGATGATCCCAAGGACGATGGAGGTTTTACGAGTGTGATATTGAGCTCTGTGGCAGTCAGGGTCATAGAAGTGATCGTCTTGTGGTGTTAACCTGTACATGCTGGCCCACCGCTACTTTACCAGATTAACTTCCCAGCCGAATGGTACAGCGTGCAGTACAGATTGGGTAGGATAGTTCTGGTGATGTTAGTTCCTTAGAAGAACACAATTCCATCTTTGGATAGCTGATATTAGTGAATAATGATGAGTCTCCTTATGCATAAAATGATCTAGTATGGTGCTTGCAAGATGCTTCTTCCACTCATTTGAAGACCACCAAAAACCAGAAGCAGCCAACTGCTTTGTTCTTTCAATACCTGATTGTGAGTGGGCCACACTTCATATGCTTATCGGAAAAAGGAAAATGAGCCACACTTGATAATTACTAAGTAGTCTAGCTCTCTGTATTAACAAATAAAAGACTTTATCGGCTCAGAGGTAGCACTAAATCTCTTGGAGGATATACTCATATTAGAAATTGGAAATATATTGCCTTAGCCCTTAATCCCTTATAGTTTAACAGCTATGAAGTGAAGGTGATTAAGTAGATTCTACGATTCTTCTTCCTTTTGTGCTGGTTAGCCTTAATAAAATTCTTTACTACAATCAGTGAGGCTTCTTATTTCACTAATGTGCTAATTATAGATCATGCTTACTAGAGTTCACTATGCAATTGCAGGTATTTCACTTGATGATTGGATCTTCAAATTTGGGTAAGCATCTTAGTTTCTCTATATCTATCGGTCTATCCACGGGTTGTTTTTGCTGAGTGCTTCCTGGGTTTATTTATCAAAATAACCATAAACGAACAACGTTAAAGTAGACAAAATGAGTTGAAAGAGCTACTACTAGATGAAATATATGATGTAAATCAAGTTCAAAGGTCATGTTAGTTTTCTAATTCAGATGCAAAATTGCTGTTTTAAGTTTCTATTCAAGTTTAGCGACTAGTTTGCCTGTTCTAAATTTTGTAAATTCTATTCCTTACAGTAGCAATTCATTTGTAATATTTTTCTTAAACAAAATAATATATTATTTCCTATCTATATTTAATGTTTATTGCGCACCTGAGCAAGATAGATCCCATAGACTAAAGCACGCCCCTAACACTTTGGTGCTTACGTTGTAAGTGTTGTCTAAGCGAGGCAAAGTGCCTGGCCAGCTGGCTTGCACTACATCTAAGATTTGGAGTTTAAGTTCGTGCCAACAGAGCTTTTAACAAAAGTAGGCATTGAGATTAACCGGTAAAGTTGTTGCCATATGACCAGGAGGTCACGTGTTCGAGCCGTGGAAACAGCCTGTTGCAGAAATGCAGGTTAAGGCTGCGTACGATAGACCCTTGTGGTCCGGCCCTTCCCTGAACCATGCGCATAGCAGGAGCTTAGTGCACCGGGCTGCCCTTTAGGCATTGAGATTAATTCAGGCATGAACAGTTAGAAAAATTATACCTCTTATCTTTGTGATTTGGGCTGTTCTTCTAACTCCGGGCGAGCCTTATGCCACCTGTCTGGTAAAGGCTTTTCCTTGGTTTCATGAGTTTACTGTTCGTATCCTTTTCTAGCGACAGTTCTAGCAGTACCACTCTTAAAATCAGTGGATGTTCCAAAAAAGTCCTGTTCGCTCTTTCCTCTCATGATAACAGAGTCTAGATATTGAAAATTATAGCACATTCTGGAAAGTTCCCTTTTCTCTCTTTCATCGTATTGGAAACTAGGTATTAAATCTCTCCTCTAAATATTGAACTTCTTGTCATTGTTCTTGAAAAGTCTTCACTCTTCTCATTGTCTTCATATGTCAAAGACACTGTATTAGGTCCCTTGTACGAACTTGAACTTCGGTTACTTTTTCAACAAGTCTCCTTGTCTCTGTTTTTCTTCCCCGTTCATGGTAATAGAGTATGGTACTGAGTCCTCCTTTGAGCGTTATTACTGTTTTTGGTTACTGTTAAGTTGCCAATTCAAGATGTCTTGGAGATTTTTCGCACCACACCTCTAGATGGAGAATTGATCTTCCGTGGATACTACAAAAAAACACATCTTTTTCTCCATCAAGAGGTGTGGTGCGAAAAATCTCCAAGTCATTGTCAGCACAACTTGAATTCCTTCTCGAAGACTTCATTAAAAAAACAAAAAGCACTTTTTTGAAAATTCCTTCTTTTTGCTTTTATTGGCTCGGAGAAAAGGGTTTCAGCACCAGTTTTCTTTTCTGTGATTGTTCACTTCTCAGGTGACACCGGCAAATATCTTAAAGTGATTTTGTAGCATATCTTGTTTTCGAAATAAACAAGCTCAAGTTATTTTTCCTCCTTGAGTTTGAGAGGACGTGTTAAAGTGAAGAGAATCATTGCGAATATTCAATTGTGAATATGGTATAGTTTAATGCTATGTCATAATAACTATAATGCCAATAAGTTGTAAACTCTCTATATCATGAAGCTCAAAACTCCTATAATTAGAGTCCTCTTGCATGCTATCATTAACCATTTGTGCGAGAGCTCTTCTCCTTTTGTTTCTCTCTTTGTATGACGTATTAGCCATAGTACTTGGGGAAGTGCATTCTTTTGGGTAGTCTGCTAATATGCCAAATAAAAGTTCAGCTAGCTTCTTGTTTGGTAGAAAGAAGGGTAAACGCGAAGAGTAAGTTTGAACATGAAATTTTGATGAAGCGCCTGTGCGGGTGGGTATAATCTCGTTTATTGCCTTGCCTTACCTTTATTTTTTTCCGTCTTTTTTTTTTTTGTGCTTCCTGTGCATTTCATAATGATGAAAGAAGTTCATCTCCAGCAAGTAATCTTTAAGAGTTTAGTAACTAGTATGAATGGGTCATTGACTTTGTTCTCTTGCAGGTTATTTCCTTTATTTTGTGTTGTCACTTGTTGCCGCTTGTAAGGGTTGGCTTTGCTGGTCGCACTTCTGTGGTTTTGTTGTTATGGGTATGTGCAAACCCACCATGTTCTTTTCAGCTGATGCTTTTGTAATTAGGGCTAATACACAGCTATATTTGCAGCTTCCCCCAAAATTCTTTTCCTTGCTGCATTTCTTCTTCTCCTTTCGTTCTGGTAAGTTCGCCTTCTGTTTGCTGTGTTTGAACGTGTGAAAATTATCTTTGTGAATCTAAATACTTGCTTTCTTTTCTTTGTTTCACATTTGAGCAAAAGAAACTAATTTAATGAGGGAATCAGTATCGTAAACTTCCATTTTTTCTCCAGTTATTCTCTTTACCAAAAATAATCTTGGGCAGAGAAGTGATATCTGTTACTTTTATCAGTGAGCTGCCAAAATCAGCAATTCGTAAAGACACTGTTATCAAACTTTAGAACGTGGTCGACCAATTCATGATCCTCCTCCGGTGAACGGCAGTTGCTTGAGCTAGTCATATAGATCCTTCCGGTCTAAAATTAACAAAGTTGTCATGTATCTCTCTCTCTCTTTTTGATAACCAAGAAAATCCCTTGGGCCAGTGGCGCAGGTTTAGAACTTGGTTCACGGTTGTTGAGGTTTGAAACTCTCTCTCGATTTTTCCTCCATAATTGTTCCCCACAAAATGCTGAAGGAGCAGCTGAAACTAGATAAGAAATGTTTACTATTGAAGCTCTCAAAGTTTTCCAAAAAATGCAATTCTCAACCAGAGCAATGCCAAATTGCTTTCCCCCTTAGGCCTTAACCCATCACAAAATCATTTTCCGCAAAACCCAATTCTAAACGAGTTGCTCTACATTTCTGTAAATTGGTTTCAATGGAAAAAATACCTAAAGAGAAAGTCAAACAACCCTTCTGCATTAACTCCAGAAAAGTCTCATGAAATTTTCTCCCTAAAAGTCCTAAAGCAACCCAAGTGCCACGGATTCACGAAAAAGAAAATTAAAACCTCAAGCTAATGGAAGGAAAAAAAAAAGAACAAGAGAAAGGGAGAGAGAGAGGGAGGGGAAAAGTAAGAATGAAGATAAAGTTGGGAGGGGGAAAGAATTGAGGGGGGTGGGCAAAATTTTGTTTCCATTTTAGCCTTTACTAAATCAATATCGCAACATTCACTTTCCTTATATGCTTGTATTCCACGCTTTGTCCAACTTAGTCAAATCAACACCACATAAGCTTGATCAATGGTTAAAGGCATTTAAAACACTTGAGGTGTCTATTTGAAAACCCGTGGAGTTAGGGGGCTTGCATTTGAAGACCATGCAAGTACAAGTGTTAAATTGTGTACTAAGCCTTTTTTAGATATTGTTTAGTGCGCCAAGTTATTGCCCAAGTAGCTCCTCCGCCTATTCTACATAAAGTTTTTTAGATACTAAGCCTTTTTTAGATATTGTTTAGTGCGCCAAGTTATTGCCCAAGTAGCTCCTCCGCGTATTCTACATAAAGTTATTGTTCAACTTTCGAAACGAAGCAGATAGCTCTATATCACTCCATTTGTGGTTATTCTAGTGTTGAATGACAAAATCTATTGCTCCTTTAAGTTTTTTTTTTGATGAAGTAAGTTGTTTCATTAACAAAAGGCATCAAGAAGATGCAAGGTTACAAGGAAATTGGAAGGCATAAATAATACTAAATGTTAGTCCCTTTACATCTTGTCATTCTAAGACAAAGTAGCTAACAAAATCCATTAATTGGTCAGTACTAATTACAGTAGCTAACTTAGTCCAACAAAAAAGACTAAGCATTTAGCTTTGAGAGAGTGATTTGGAGTTGAGATTCCATCAAAACATCTGCTATTTCTCTCATTCCATAAACACCAAAAAATAGCACCAGGGATCATCAACCAGATCTTTTTGATGGTCTTATCAACTCTCCATAAACCCCAGCTCATGTGTGCATCTCTCATATTCTGTGGCATGACACTTTAATAGGTAGCTTAGTCTTCCATATTAACTTCCAGGGCCATGCATCTAACGCTTGATTCTGAGTACCAATCTGTCTGTAGCATTCTTTCACTGTGAAGGTGCCCATTCTCCCCCAAGTGTCGGGTTGGCTCACATCCATGTTGAACCCCTCCACTTTTGCTAGCATATCCATCAGGCTATCCACTTCCCAATCCTGCACTGACCTTCTAAGATGAACATCCCAATTATTGCCATTTCTTTTCTGTGCTATGGAGGGATTTTTGTCTAGAGCAATCTGGTGTAAGCTAGTATACTCATCCATGAGTGCTGTATAGTTTAGCCATTTATCTTTCCAGAATCTGATGTGAGCCCCATTACCTGGTTTGAAAGAGATATTTTGAAAGAACTCATCCCACAGTTTACTAATGTACTTCCAAGGACCCACTCCATAGGGTGCATTAGAACTATTAGAACTCCAGTTGTCTCTTTTCCCATGCTTGGCATTGATCACCTGCTTCCAAAGGCTTGACTCTCCTGTCCCGTACCTCCAAAGCCATTTCATTAGCAGACATTTGTTGTGGACAGCTAGATCTCTAACTCCCAGACCTCCATTTAGTTTTGGCTGTGTGACTTTGCCCCACGTTGTTAGGTGGTACTTATGAGTGTTGCTATTGCCCTCTCAGAGAAAGTCTCTCCTGATTTTATCCAATTGCTGTAGCACCTTCTTGGGAATAGGAAACAGTGACATGTAGTATGTTGGTATGCTATCTAGTACACTATTGATGAGAGTTAATCTGCCCCCCATAGAAAGATATTGAAGCTGCCATGAAGTTAATTTCCTCTCAAACTTTTCAATAATACCATTCCATATCTCACTATTTTTGAATTTGGCTCCCAATGGAAGACCCAAGTATGTGGTAGGTAGTGACCCAATACTACAGCCCATGATACCTGAGAGCTCCACTATGTTGGGCACATGGTTGACAGGATAAATTGTACTCTTCAACACATTGACATATAACCCTGATAGAGCTTCGAAAAGGAGAAGTGTTAGATTCAGGTACATAACGTGAGATTTCTCGGCCTCACAGAAAATCAAAGAGTCATCAGCATACAACAGGTGAGAGATAGTGACTGAGTTCCCAATATCTGAGCCTATTTTGAATCCCTGAATCCACTGTAATTCTCTGGCCTTCTGCAACATCTTGCTTAGCCCCTCCATGGCTAGAATGAACAAGAATGGGGAGAGTGGATTTCCTTGCCTAATCCCTTTCTGGGGTGAGAAGAAGCCTGCTGGTTCTCTGTTGACAAGCACCGAGTACTTGACTGTTGAAATGCTGAATTTGATCCACCTTATCCATTTATCTCCAAATCCCATCTTCCTCAGTATAGAGATTAGATAAGCCCAGTTCAACTGGTCAAAAGCCTTCTCTATATCAAGCTTGCATATAATGCCAGGGTCTCCAGTTTTAATCCTCCAATCTAAAGCCTCATTGGCTACGAGGGCTGCATCAGTTATCTGTCTGTGTTGATAAAGGCATTCTGGTGACTAGAGACTAGTTTGCCAATGACCTTCTTCAACCTTTCTGCTAACAACTTGGCTACAATCTTATAAATACTGCCAATAAGACTTATTGGCCTGTAATATTTAAGCTCTATTGCCCCTTTCTTTTCAGGGATCAAGGCAATGAAAGAAGCATTGCATGATCTCACCATGCAGCATTGCTGGTGGAAGTGATTGAGTGCCCCCATTAGCTCTGACTTGATGAACTCCCAAGTTTTTTTGAAAAAAAGCCATAGTGAAGCCATCCGGGCCTGGAGCTTTGTCTGAGGCACAAGATAAAATGATATTATGTACTTCCTCTTCCTCAAAGGCTTTCTCCAGCATTTCCCTATCTTCTCCTGAGAGCCTCACAACTTCATCAAAATTGGCAGTTGGTCTCCACTCCTCATTCTCTGTGTACAAATTCTGATAAAAACACAGAATCTCCTCTTTGATCTGAGCTTTATCTTCTATTATTTCATTCCCTACTTTGAGCTTATCGATATTATTGAATCTTCTGTGATAGTTGGCTATTGTTTGGAAGTATTTTGTGTTCCTGTCCCCATCTTTCAACCATTGGCATCTTGATTTTTGTCTCCAGGATGTTTCTTCAGCTTTGGCAAATTCTTCCACTTCCAATTCCAAACTCCATATCTTTTGTTTCTCTGACTGTAATGTAATTCTACCTTCTGTAGCCTGCTCCAAAGCAGCAAGTTCCTTTAGGGGTCTGTTTCTCCTAACTTCTAGCTTACCATAGACTTCCTTATTCCAATTGGAGATGTCCTTTTTAAGATTCCTTAATTTCTGAATGAGTATGAAATCAGGAGTTCCATCTATCATATAATTCTGCCACCAACCTTTTACCATGTCAATAAACCCTTCTTGTTGCAGCCACATATTTTCAAACTTGAAGTAGGAATGTGTTGTGTCCCACTCACCACACTCCAGCATTAAGGGTTTGTGATCTGAAATAGGTCCTGGGAGGGCCATTTGCTTGAATGCTTTGAAGCTTTCATCCCATTCTGCAGAAAAAGAAAAAGAAACCTGTCCATCCTAGATGCTTGTATCGTGTCTTCCCCCCTTGTCCATGTATATTGTGCTCCATGAAGGGGCAGATCAATCAGCTGGAGGTCCATGATAGTTTCTGAGAAGCTCCTCATAGCTCTGGACCTTCTAGTTCAATTGAGTCTCTCATTTTCATATCTACTGTTACGCGGCGCTTGCCTTAGATTTCTTGGAAGGGCGACGTAAGGCTAAGCAACTAATGTCAATGGAGTTGCTGTCCGCCAACTGAGGTCCCCTCCGTACGCTAGACGAGATTGTCAGTGCCGTACGGGAAAACCAATATCAAGAGAAATTGAGAGAATAGAAATGAGAATTGGAAGAAAGCTTGATCGCATTAATGAAAGATATTACAAAAAGGCAATGCGGTGTCGAGGGGGAGAGACTGAGAGCTTCTCTAACTCCGGCCATCGTCTAATTTTGGCTGTATCAACATATGTTCTTGTCTGAGGAGAATAAGCCTGCTTGAATCTGTTTGTTGTTAGCTTTCACAGAAAATGTAATATTTTATCAGCAACGTCTACCCAACCCCTGCTATAAATTGATTCAGGAATAATCACTGCTTTTTTCCTGTCACCCAGCCAAGTTTCAATTCGAATGTATCTGCCATAAATGTTGAAGTTAAAAACACTCTGCATGCATATGCTTGTGATTTCCACCCCCAACGTTTGTAATAATCCCCTGCTTTTTTTTATGCTTGCCTGAGTGCGTCACAAACCCTTCGAAGGTTCTCCTCATCAATTTTGATATTGGTCGAAAACTGCCTGCGTCTTTCAATTAAACAAACCATCCTTCCCCGGAGAAAGATTTTTCACCTGAGATGAAAAAAATCTTGTTTTCCATGAGAACTGTAGCTAAATCGGAGTGATATCAGTAGGGAGAGTTGCTGGAACATGGTTACGGGAGAGAGAGAGAGGGGATGGGCTCATTAACTTCATTGTCGATAGTTGGTCGATCTTCCTTCTTGAAGACACTATGGTGAGTTTGACTTACTTCCTTTAAGTTCAACATGAATTGTTCTAGTTTTGGTTGAAGATTAGGTCAAGAATCTGTTATGCTTCATTCATATTAGTCAACCCAATACAGTAAAATGATTTTTGCACCTATAGCCATAATTATATCTATCCTTCCATAATTTTGGTTTAAGGGTTGGTCCAACACATGAACTTAATCTTCATGTAGAAATCAAATATAAAATGATTTGTAATGCCTTTTCTGCAAATGAATTCAGGGTTGATCTTTGTCATCAGTCGAATGATGAAGAAGATGAAGATGATGTGTATAGTCCTCGAGAAGCCTTGTTGGAGAAGAATAAGCCAAAATCAAATGCTGATAGTCGCCGAAGATGCTGCTCTTTTCGTGCAGTCAATGTGGGAAGCCGCCAAAAAGTTGTGGTTCTGGTAAAGCTAATAAAGTACACGCGTATAATGTTTAAGAGGCAACGTCGTGATTTGCCTAGCAACTTGCTTCACAGGCTCTAAACGCAATGGGACAGCCATGTGGCGAAAAGTCTCTTGCGGATAACAGCCAAATAAGTGAGGCTAGCCCCACGTTTTTATGTTTTGCATTATCCGCCTCATATGACTCGGAATATCTTTTTCTAAGTATTTGAGTATAACTTACATGATTTTTAACTTATAGACTATGTTTTTTGTTCTATAACTTTGAATTTGGTGGTAAACTATATTGAAATGAACATGTGTTATTATCCCTTGTTACTTAATTATTTTTGTACATTTTTTGCTTATGAATTATATCCAATTTTAGTATATTTTTAATAGTTTATTTTGAACATATTTGAATTAAAAATTCCGTGGGTGATATGCCTACATTGGGGCAAAAGCCCTACCCTAAGAGGCCCTCTCCACTGTGCCCCTGCTTTTCTAGACACTGCATTTCTGTTCTTAATTCATGTACTTGCTTTTTGACCAGGTTACTCTGTTAGTTTTTCTGTTAATGTTGGTAGCTGCTGTACTAATATGGATTGGGAGGGGAAAGAATCCTATCGACTCTTCTGTTGTGGCTCGGGTATGGACTATGGTTCTTTAATTACCTGTATCTGTTTATTATTGTTCTTGCATATTCTTTTTACCCAATTGATTTAGCAGTTGTTGGTTCTCTGTATTGAGCCTTCCGTATTCATTTTTAGCTGCAATTATATTTTATAATACAAAATGTGCATCCTCAACTTGGAGCCCAAATTGTTGCTTATTATTTACTGGGGACCGTCTCATTGAAAGAGAGAATGTGTTCCCGCAAGTAAGGAGGCATGATCTAATTGTGTGCGAAGTTTTTGTCTGTAATAATTACCTTGATAGGTTACTGTTATATGTCTGGATAGGGTAGTTCTTGTAAAATGCTTTTTATTCTTAATCTGATTAGCAAGCAATTATTGATTGCTTAGAATATTGCTCTTTGGTGTTTAAATTATTGGTCTAAGGGTTTCAAGTTGAGCAGGACCAAGACAGAATACTTGGAGTGCAAGTTCCGGTGTTACCCAGGAGGCGGACGGGGATGTGAGACTCGATACACAAGTCATTCCCAGGAGAGAGAGTTTCAAGTATCAGGGATCCATAATTTAGAAGGATGGGGAGATAGATGAGGATGTCACACACCGTATCGGAGCAGGGTGGATGAAATGGAGGCTCGCTTCCGGTGTCTTGTATGATAAGAATGTGCCGTTGAGACTTAAGGGTAAGTTCTATAAGGTAGTGGTTAGACCGACTATGTTGTATGGGGTAGAGTGTTGGCCAGTCAAAAACTCCCATGTCCAGCAGATGAAAGTAGCGGAAATGAGGATGTTGAGATGGATGTGTGGGCATACTAGGTTGGATAGAATTAGGAATGAAGTTATTCGGGACAAAGTGAGAGTGGCCTCTGTGGAGGCAAAGATGCGTGAGGCAAGGTTGAGATGGTTCGGACATGTTAAGAGGAGAAGCATAGATGTCCCAGTCAGGGGATGTGAGAAGTTGGCCTTGGGAGGTGAGAGGAGGGGAGGGGTAGAGGTAGGCCAAAGAAGTCTTGGGGAGAGGTGATCAGGCGGGACATGGCACAGCTCAAGCTGACCGGAGACATGACCCTAGATAGAAGGGTGTGGAGGTTGAAGAATAGGGTAGAAGGTTAGTAGGTAGTCGTGCGTTTCCCTTTGTCTTCTCTAGTTCGATAGTATTAGCGTTAGTACGGTACCCTTTTTTTCCCTTAGTTTGCTATAGTCGCATGTCTTGTTCCGTTATTACTTGCCATCGGTAATTCTGTAGTTTGCTAGCAGTACTTCGATCATATTCTCGTTTGCTTCCGTGGATTTAGTTTTCTAAATATATTATCTTGCTATTACTTGTCATCGGTACTCCTTTCATATTCTCTGTTGCTATATTCGATTTAGTTTTCTAATTATTTGTCTTGCTATTACTTGCTAGCAAGACTTCCTTCACCTTCTTTAGCCGAGGGTCTATCGGAAATAGTTTCTCTGCCCTTCAAGGGTAGGGGTAAGGCTGCGTACATCCTACCCTCCCCAGACCCCACTTGTGGGATTATACTGGGTGGTTGTTGTTGTGGTGGTGGTGGTGTTTAAATTATTGCAGGAGAAACTATCAATTTACACTGTTTCATGGTGATTTTTTTCTTTGCCTGACACCTTTCCCCACCTTCCTCTTGATAATTGATGAAGTGCAGTTTCATCCAGGTGTATGTAGATCTCTTTGCAATATCAGTTCTTCTGCTGGGATTGACATTGGCATGCTATGGTCAGTATCTCATGCACTATGGATTATTTATGACGAGCTTCCACATTAGTGTTCACACATCACAGAAAATTGTTATCCTGCCATTTTCGCTAACTGAATCTTACGTATTGCTACTATACATAGTAAATCCATTTCTCACCATGGAAGCTTCAGTACTTGTGTAATAACTAATGACTTGATCCATCCTTACTTCATGGAATCAGCTGATATAAAAGACCGGAGTTATGCTAGTCAACGATAAGAACTGATTTACAAAATCATACAGTGTGACATTATTTTTACCTAGATTTGCAAACCGTTCATGATGGCATTTATTTGTGAGAAAGTAAATTTATCTTATATAGGAGTACAGTACTTGGGGTATACTATATGAGTGTTTGCAATAGGTGGGATGTGGGGAGCCACCTAGCGGTTGTGACCTATGTTTAAACCAGTGGAGATGTCAGTGCTGTAAGTTTGACTATGTCACTGACACCCAATCCCACGTGGAGCAGTGGCTGTAAGTTTGACTATGTCAGTGCCACGTGGGATTGGGTGTCCATCTTGGATAACTCTAACGGAGGAGGGGCATATTTGATCTACTAGTATAACGTTAGGGGTATTTTTAGACCGATAGTATAACGGAGGGTAAACTTAATCCTTTTCTTATAGTAGACGGGCAAATTTGACCCTTTTCCATTTTTTTTAGGATGCAGAAAAAAGAATCAAGAATTATAGTAGTACTTCACCATATCAAACAATCCCATGTACAAGATTAAAAAGATTCAAATCAGTTCCAATCCAACCCCATCATTCAAGCAAATGAACAAACATACCATCCTCAAGATTTTAATGCCTTAATACAACAAATAGAGAGAGGAACAGAGAAGATCCAACTAAAGCACTAAAAATCGGCAATAAGAACCCTGCTCCGGCATCGGGCGGCGGCGCCGATACAAGAATAGGCTCCTACGGACAACAACAGAACACGAAGGAATGCTACAAAAGGGAAAAATTGGAATTTGATTAGTGATGATGAGCTGGACTAATTATAAGGAAAAAAGTCTTTTCTTTAAATGTTTTTCCTTTTCTTTTTGTTTAATTACACGTGTCAAGTTTTTTAACAAAGATTATATGTGGCATTCTTTAATTGGCTCCTCTGACATGTCATTGGCAAGTGAAATTCACGCAGATGGTCTGTTGTAGTCGGGTATTTACTTGATACACCTAAAAGCTACTTGAAGTGTCGAAATGATAAAGGAATCAGTTAAGGTGTTTGTCTTTGTCTGATCATTGAGGACAACTTAAAGGGGCCGTTTGTGTATTTCGCCTAAATATTTCATCAGTAATTTCCTGATTGGATCAGTTGATTGTCCAACCAACGTCCATTTCGCATCGAGCTGTTTGAAATTTTAAGAAACAGTTGTTCTAAAAGAACTTGCTGAACTTTTTAAACTAGGTCTTATGTGTAGGTTCTAATTATTTTGTGGGAAGATTTTCCATTTAGAACTGTCTTTTTTCACCGTAACTGTAAGTCCATTTTGCTATGCAGGACTGGTACTGTTCTTGAAAATGAGCAAAGTGAGATCTGAAAGGGCTTCATCAGAAATGTGGAAGGTGCTAACTCATCTTTCTACAGTGCTTCTCTACCATTTTCTGTATGCCCATCAGAATCATGATTTGCAGACTACGAAAAACTTCTGTCTTGTCGTACTGAGAGATCTTTTATAGCTCTAGTTTTATTAACTGACAGCTTGAATAAAATGCGCTGGTTCTCCTTTTTTCTAGTTGAAAATTAGTGCTCATGACACCAATTGTGATAGATTATTTCCTTGTGAGATTTGATGTTTCTGTTATATTTCTTTCAAATGAAGGTTGCAGGCTTGGCAGTTGTTTCTGTTCTATGTTTCACTTCAAGTGCCTTTGTCGCCATATTCACGGATATACCTGTATGTCTTCTGCTGGTCTCATTAGATTGTCTTTTGTTTTGGATGCCCAAGTTTCTAAAAGATAATACCTTATCTTGCAGCTTCTATTTCACTGGCATGGACAGAAGATAAATGGTGTTTGTACATCACTTCTCATGGTTTTGTATTATTTTATAGGTACTCTTATTAACTTATCCTTATTTGATACTACAGCATGATCTGAAATTCTGGACTTAATATGCAAGTTAATCAAATGTTTAGGTTGATGATTCTGGAGAATAAAATTGACACCTCAACCAGTATAATGGATTTCTGCTAATCTCTTATAGTAATGAAAATTTTTGCTCTCCACCTGTTAGTTGCTGTTAACAATTATACCTAAGATCTACTAACTGAAGTTAATTAGATGATGAAAGCTTGAACTAAACATGGTGCAAGAAATCAATTTAACAATCAGTTGCCACCGCTGATGATGTTATATAAGTGTGTATGAATTTAGTAACAGTTCGAGTGGCTGTGAGATGCACTTGACAAAAATTTGGAGCTATACAGTAACTTCTAGTTAATCGCTGCATTGGCACTCATCAAATTTTTCTAAAATTTTGAGCCTCCCTTCTAGTTTAGCAATATCATAGTACCTGCCCTTTAGTTTAAGAAATTACACCCACCCTCCCTTATTTGGTTATGTTGCCATTACTTCTTCAACCAAGAATACAAGTGGCTTTTATGTAAGTGGGGCAGGAGTCTCATCTAAAATACAGTTGTGCTCTACCAATCATAGTTTCTTTCACCAAGGGGGAAAACTTCCTAATACTCGTTACCTGACCAAATGTTTTCCAGGTTCTTCTGTACCGTCAGTGTTTGTGCTATGGGTGATGAGAGAACTACCACCTCCACTTGTCACTTTCAGGCAACAGGAGTCAAGGACAATAGCTTTTATCAGTGATAGTTCAGTGACAGTACAGCCTCAGCGATGGACAGCTGCTGCAAGTGCGCAGAATCAGGTGACATGCCTTCTTTTAACTCTTGCCTGTACACCTTGTGTTTTGATTGGTCTAGAGTCATGTGCATGATGACCTTGAGCAGCAAAATTTCTGAAAATGTGTATTGTTCTATGAAGACTATCACTGACCATATGAAATGGAAAAGGTTGAAACTGCAAATAAATTGATTTCCCTTCCCACAATTGTGGTATCGTTGCACTTGGAGGTCGGCTGTATATAATGAAGTTATGGGTGCAAATCACTTTGCGCTTTCCATTAATATATTTTAAGGTCTACTAACTTGCAAGGAATGCAGCTTTAGCAGTTGAAACTTGAAAGCGATAAGAACTTATACAACATCATTATTTTTTCCCTCCCTTAAACCAAAATACCAAGCCCAAAGGAGAGTACGATGTGAAACTAGAGTGCGAAGTAAATAAAGAAGTCAACTTTCTGCACTGGAGGTCCTTCCATTCATTTCTTGATTTTCATTATCTACTCTATTTAGACGCACTTGTAGCAATGTATTCTGAGCATTGTAGATGCAGGTCTCGAGGGCTAGCCCGATATGATCATCGTGATGGAATTGTACATTGATTGGTGATGTTCAGCTAGAGATGAGGGACTGACAATACTAGAATGGGATAACTACTCATTGAGTTGGGGGAATATCGTGGTTGAGTGATCGAAGAAAGCTCGACGGAAATACCCCATACAAGCTGGTTGCTCGGGGTACTGACGCCTGCATAACTTGGATTCTTGTACATAGCAGCAAGCAGTGTATGAATCATCCAAATTTTACGGATTCCTTTTTAGATGTTTCTTGCATGCAAAGGTTTTTTTTATCTAATTACAAATTTCTTGAAATGGATATAATGCAAATTGCTGCTCTGAGAGAGTAATTTTCATTGGCCTCTCTACTTTCTCCCGCTTGGCAGTGTAGCTAGAGAATATAGAAATGTTATGGGAAGTAGAATCAATTATCAGGAATGTCGTAGTTGTTGCATTTTAGGATTCTAATCAATCATTCCTTCCCTCTAAGTTTGTACTAGATATCTACTCTCCTGTTGACCAAGACAATATCTAGTTTACACAGCAAACTTCCCACACTTTCTTCTTTAAAGACTCACTCTCTCTAGTGTTATATATAATTGATTACGTTGGGTTTATATTCTTTCCTTTTCGGATTCACCTTAAATTATCTGCCTATAATGATTTTGATTATAATGCATTCTCAACATAGATAGACAAGTTCCTTCTAATTAATTGTTGTAACATCTACCATTATTTTGAGCATTGTTATTTTAGTTTTAAGTGCATGCCTAGAGTATTTGAGTCTTCGCTGTTTTTTCTGCGTTTTCATTAGCTTAAAATTACTAGTTAGGGGTAAAGCTTAGTTTTAAAATTAGCAGTTAGGAGCAACTTTTTGTTCTTTGTTTTTTGTTTTACTTTCAAAATTATATCATTCTTCTATTTTATTGACGAATACATTGATTCCTATGTATTTAATTTTTCTTTACTCTGCAAATAACTTACGATAGCTATAAAAGTAGACATAAATGAATGGTATATTATGATGCAAAAATGTCTAAAAGAGGAGGTTGGTATTCTGAGGATAAAACTTGGGCTCAACATATTTGGTCGGTCTGCAAAAATAATTACAACTGCTAATCATATATATATAAATACATATAAAATATACATTTGACGGTTATTATTTTTAAAGGTTGCTAGACTATGTAATTTTCCCTTAAAATTATACGTTCCCTTAACCATCAGTATTAGAAGACCCATAATTTGTCTTAGAAGGCAAACAATTTATATTGAATGGAAATGAGTAGAATAGAGCGGAATGAGTGCAATAAGATATATAATGTTTGGGATAGAGGCTGCAGTTTTAATATATTTTACATGAAAAATATTATCTATTGAGTGAAACAGCATATATACTATTAAAGGATGAAATTTTTAGTTGTCCGAAATTGAGTGCATAAGATAAAAACTAATAATAACTGCCAATAGAAAGTTGTTCAAGCAAAAAATTTAAGCAATTCTAATGACTAAGAACATTCAAACTTTTTCGATATATTATAAGCGAGAAGAAATAGTTGTGAGTTAAAAAAAAAGGATTAGTGGTACTTTATATCTTTATTATCTAGTGGAGATTGTTTCTTTCAAAATGCAAATAAGCTCAGATAAAGTTGAGGAAGCATAACAAAGCAAGTTTAGCCGAAAATTATCCCATTGACATTATTTGCAACAAGCTAGAAATATAGGTATTGGGAATTTGTTTGTAGCAATTTGAACACTAATTTGACAGAGTAGTTATATGTTGGTTTTGTTATAGCAATGGGCAATATAACAAAAGAATCAGAATACTACGCAATATTACGAGGCATAGTCTTGTCATATCCTACCAAGCACACACCTTTTCACTCACAGGCCACAGCCAATGAAGTTTGATACTCCATACAAACATTAAACATTAAGCAAAGAAGAAGCTTAGTTTGAAAAGGTGCAAATTTCCTACAAGCAAACCACTAGGACGAAATTTGATTGAAAAGATTTAGGCAGAAACACTTGGAAGATACCTAAGCAGAATAGTTGATTCCTAAACATTTTGCTACCTCTTATTAGGTGGGTACATGAAGCTTTAACACATATCAAGTTCAGATAACTTCTTCAAAAGTTATGACTTTTAATACCCTACAGCAACCTGGAACAAGTGTCCCAAATCTCAGTCAGATATCATCTATTTCAAGGGATTGTACAGTTCTTTTGAACTGCACCAGTGACATGTTGAAAGTTCACCTTTACAAAGGGACCAGATAATTTGCACTTCAAATCAACTTTATGTTAATATCTGCAGATATCTGTCCCTACTGTCAAAGGCTACTCAAAACAGATATGTTTCCAAGATTTCAGAGTTAATGCTTGATCACTAACATAAAATACTTTTACCTCCAGCACAAAATGGTGTATGCAGAAATATATTTCTTACAAATATCTAAAGTCAGTAGTATTTCATAGTATCCACTAGCATAATAACATACCCTGCATAACATAAAAGATTGGCTATAGTTGCTACTGTCCATTCCAAGACATTTTTGTCTAACACTCATGCACACCAAATCAGAGGACCCTTACTACCTTGAGTAAATTGAATAGCCAACTTGTTTCATAAAGCTCTCAATCTACTCCAAGTAACCATAACTATCGAGCCATTCTGTGATGGATTTGAGGTTTCTGATACATACCAGCTTCTAAATATTTAGTGCAGAAAAACAGTTCAGTCAACCATACTTGTCAGGCATGACATTGTGCTCCACGAATACCTGCTAACCTTGCAAAAATCTAGAAAATGTCTAGTTCAATCTCCTGGTTATGCAAAAGATCTGATAATATGGACCATATAATAGGTGGCGGCACACTGCTTTGTCTTTAAGGCAAGAGATACTCTGGTATTTCATTTTGAGTACAGTGTATGCCAAACATACTTATCCGGCCTTTGGCTAAGATCACAAGTAATGTAAACTGCTGTACATATTTGCTGAAAATTTGAGAAAAAAGCAAATTGTAGAGAAATTGTTTGATTCTCTAAATTTATTCCCTGAACAAAAATTATCCAAAAAATAAAGATCCCATATTGTCAAACTTTAACCTATTAAAATTAGCTTAGAATTATTATAAGAACCTATATGAGCTTCTTCTCAGTAAGGAATGATGATTTTTCTATGTGCATTAAATTCAAGGATGAAGTTGATGACACTACTTCAAATTAAAACAATTGGTTCGAAATGGTAAGAGGAAACAAGTGTAATTTTGGGAGCTAGAGAAGATTTTTTGAATAATGATAAATGAGAGGAGAGGTGATGCAATCAAAGAACACGTGATACCAATCAATGACAACATCAAGACAATAGTCAAAGTGAAGAGATGACTATATTGCAAATTAATGACACAAGCTCATAGCAAAGGATCCAAGCTCCTAATTAGCATACACATTTTAAACATGAAATTCTAAACAACTGTACCTTACAAGGTTAAATTATTGTACTTCTCGTCCTACTGATCCAAAATCTTCAGGAGGCCATACCTAATCGCAATAGCAGAACTTTAATATTCTATAACACAGCAATATTAAAGAAAGAATGCTGCACATACTAGTACTTATAAAACGGAGAAATGATTACAAAGTTAACACTTTTATAATATTCCTAATTACTAATTAAATACGACCTCCAGAAAGCTTTAACGACATATGTGTTGGTTTATGGATTCAATTCTGAAACGCTAAACATATCAGATGAAATTTACAAGTATCAACTAGTCTACAAGAACCTCAAGTAAGCTTCACAAGCTTTGGTCTGATAATACATACATCAACAGTTAGCCCTAACTAACCAAACTGTAGCTAACAGTACCATTAAATATAGTAGAAGCAGTATTTAACACAGCAAATAAGATGATTAGCACGAAAGGTACCTTCGAAAGTTTTTTAGAAGAAATTAAGTAAAAGCCTTCTCTAAATATAATCAAGTCATAGCAATTTAGCAATTAAAGCTAAGAAAATTCAAATAGAGAAGAATCACTGACAATCCAAAAGACCCTGCCCTGTACAAGTCCATAAGGAATAGCTCCAAATTTCCTTGAATCAGTGGTATTGAACTTATTATCCCCTTCAATCCAAACATATCCATCTGGTACCTGTTCACATTCAAACCAGGTTCACCTAAGAAACAAAAGTGGATGAACCAAAAAAAAAAAAAAAAACCCAATTACCTGCACAAAGGAAAAGGCAGTTTGAATTAAGGTTTTTTATCAATTATTACCACAATAGTATGTTCTTTGTCATTATTTCCAGGACCCGCAATATATTTAACAGTATCACCACCCATACCCATGAGTCTTTTGATCAGAATCTTTCTCGGGTTTTCGGGGCTCCGCACTAGCACCACATCGCCCCGTTGCATTTTCTCAAACCGAGTCGAAAGCCTTTCGGCCAAAACGAGATCTCCAGTCAGATTAAAAGTTGGAAGCATGCTTGGACCTTGAGTCTGCTCAAAAAGAAAAAAAGATTTAAAATTGCTGATCAATAGGGTCAAAGCATGAAGTAGTAAACGAAAAAGATACTGCTTATGGTGACGTACTAGAGCGAAGGTGCAGAGGTAGGTGTTGGTGACATGAAGACCACAGAGGAATTTGGCCACGAGTAGTGTTTGTTGAAATGCTTCTTTGACAAAAGGTGCCAATTGCTTCAGATTTCCCAAACCCATTTCCCTGATTTCTCTTCAAGCAAGGTTTTAAAGCATCTCACTGAAAAATAAATAAAAAGAGAGAAATATAAGAAGTGAGTAAACAAGAGTTGGGCATTGTGTTATTTAAGCAAATGTCACATACCAAGAAATCTCTCTCAAATGCTACAAATGAGTTTGGACGCCTATGCAAGGGGATTGAATTCTGCTAAACACATGCCAATTACCGAAAGACGATATCCCTTGAGTAAATAAGAGACGGGAATGTGGCAACTGATTGGAAACAAATACAGAAAGCGGGGGAGCAATTGGGGAAAACCATGCATTGTTGTTCTCTCATAATTATTCTCTTTTTTTGTTTATTCGTTAATTGATTTTCAGTTAATTCATTCAATCTTCCTAAATTTCAAGTTTGGTTTTAGTTTTAGAAGAGATAAGCCTATTGGAAATTATCTTGTGTTTGTTCTTAGTGGGATCGATATTTAGAATATTTTTCATTTAACCATATTTGCATCTGATTAGTTTGATTTGGGTCACACATGCTGTTGCGATGCGAAATGTCATGCCATGAAACCTCGATATTGAATGACACACATATACTACTGCAGAGAAGTTCTAGCCTAGCTTTACAATGTAACTAAATATAATTAAGGAGTCGCGTGAATTACATGGATATGAAGTAATTTTTCTATTCAGTTACATGATCTGTCTATTTTACTTTCTGAGAATTATATTTGAGTTTAATTTTTTGACATTTGGCAATTTTTTTGTAAACTGAATGGGAAGAAAAATAAGACAGAAAAAATTAAGAAAAGGAAAAAAGAAAGGAAAAAAAAAGAGAGAGAGAAAAAGGAAAAAGACGAAAGGTATAGTTTCACTTATATAGATTATTAAGAAAAAGGATCAACTATCTCTAGAAAACAATAAAACCACAAAGATTGAGAAATAATTGAAGATGAAAATATCTATGATAGGAATAATGTGGAGTAAAACTTGAAATTAGATATGACGACTATCATATATTTAATATCCATATATCTTAGAAATATATTATTTTTTAACTATTTTATGATAAATTTTCGTTAAAATAGCACGTGTTGGTCAGTTTTCGGACTGGTCATTAAAAAATAGTCAGTGTTTGCCAAGTCATTGAAAAATAGTCACTATTTTGTTGCAATAGAGACCGGTCTAGCATAATATATTGGAGTTAGGTGTACCTTTGTATGAACTTCCAACATATTATGTTGGAATTCCAACACGCGAAAAGTTTCAGCATAATATACTGGAGATTCGAGTATCTGTGTATGAACTTCTAATATAATATACGGGATCGGTATACTTTGTTGGAACTCCAGTATAATATACTGGATTTCTAGTACACTTTGTTGGAGCTCCAGTATATTATACTGGAGTATTTTTTGGATTTTGAACAATATTTTTGTTCAGATTTATCTTTACATGAAAATTGACTAAATTTTAAAGACTTTTGAAAATATGATTATTTTTGAATGAACACTCGTAAATCTATCTATTTTTGAATTTCTCCCTAAATTTTCTAGTTTGCACAGTAACTTTGGGGTTAGGGCACATTTGCGGTCAATCGCTCTCTTCATGCCTCCGGGCCATTTGTACCAATAGCCACTTTTAAGGTTGTTCTTTAAAATAATAAATTTAAAATTAGTGTAATTTTAACCATTTTTAGTTAATCAGCACAATTGTTATCACAAATAAAGGTTGAGTTCAAGGGTATATATTACACACTCTGTGTGTGATTACTATATTAATTTCGCTAACATTTTATACGCACAACCACTGAAAATCTGATCTATAAAGTGGTTCCTCAATATAAAACATTTAATCCAAAAATATTTCCGCAAAAACATTCTTTACGTCCAAAAAGCAGGCACTTAATATTTTAGTTATAATCATCTTGTATTCGATATTTATATATTGAATGTGGAAGCATGCTAGCTTAGCTCATAGCTCATTGCAAAACATTTTTACTCTTATTACCTCATGCCTAGCAAAAGTAGACCACGTCGAATTCATTTTGTTCACAAACTTTGTTTTCTTTTCTCCAATAATTTCCAAGCTGACATAATACTCCACCATTTAACTATTCATAAGTTGATATAATTTGATGTAAATATGTCGCGCGGATAAGATTTTACTCTACTTTTATACCAATATTCAATATATGTTACTCTCATATTTTTGCTAAATCAGCTAATTAAGAAAAGTTGAATATATAAGATCTAGACTATTGAATCGATGGACAGGCTAACTGATACGTGATAACAACAATTTCACCGAATTTTTCGAGTTTTTGTTTGGCCTCTCAAGATTTGATCAGAGGCATCTAACAAGATTAATTAATTAATATAGCTACAATTTCTATATAACTGCGAACATGCAATAAAACGATCCTAGGGGGATGAAATAAGGAGTAGTAAATAAATAACGAGTGAGAGAGAGAGTGCTGCATGCACTTTTGAAAGTGTGAATTATCTGGTATTGACACCAAAGAAATGACGATGGCAAGGTTGGCAAAGCATGCTACTGTCTAACAATATAATTGCATGCTTATGCACAAAATTCAAAGCTATATATGAAAGCCTTCTTGAAACAAAGACAACCTTTTGAAAATGAAAGTGGGAAAAAGAGGGTATTTTAGAAAACTGAATTTAGTCAGAGCCAATAAAGATAAAACTATGGTGGTCCTCTCCATTCAATCATTTTTTTTTTGTGAAAAATGCTAAAGTAATTGAAATGAAAAGATTTTGGTCCTCTGATCTTTCAGCATCAAGGTTTATGGGATGCATGCTTAAAATTTTCATATACATGGATTTTCCATATTGCTTTTCATCATGCGAATCAAATTAATTTTAATTCAAAAATACATTAATTAAAATTTCATTGGATTGGTTTTGTTAACAATATAATTAATAATTATATCCTGTCAGGCTTTCACCACCATATATGCACAGTTTTTTCAGGTGAGATATGTAGCAATAATAACAAAGGTGATGGTTTTTCCAATATATACATACAAGTTTTAAAAAATGATAATTGACAAGAATATAATGGCTTTTCTTTTTATTTTTCAGTAGAAATATAATAGATTCAAATTTTTAGTTGCCTTAGAAGTTATAATTAACAGATTCATTGCGAACACTATAACATATCCTAGACAAATTCTGAAAGATATACAAGCACATGTAGAGAGAGAAATATACATTACACAAATTACTTTAATTTGTATATATATACCCGTGGTATCATATACTACAAGTAATACCATGATGAAGCAATGAGTAATAGATAATTAACAAGTCGGATTAAGAAAAGAACAAATGTGAAATTCAAACATATATATTCTATGAAAACTCATGAACCTAAACCATGTTGCTCATATCATATGTTTAATGTCTATGACCTTGAGAAACTTTCTTAATTTTACATGCATATCAGTTGCAAATTAAAGTACAACTCATATCTCTTAATATAGATTTTATAGGTTGGCGTGGGATGATTAAATGATTAATTATTTGTTAATTACTTCTAAAATAAAAAAAACTAGTTTGGTAACAGAATGTTTGTTAGTTGTGAAGTACAAGTTAAGTCCTTATGTTCATTCTTCAGTCTATCTTATTCAAGCGTGGGATATTAACTCATCATAATCTTATATGTTAAATAATTAAGAAGACTATCTTCTTTCTTACAACACCAATGTTTATGTCATCTCGTGTAATATCTTGCGATCGAATGTTTAGTCCGCATAATAACTTGCTTATCTTCTTTCCTCGTGTGAATTAACAAAACAAAACTTAAAAGACAGTATTCAAACTCTTTTTATATATAGGAAAAGAAATAATTTTAATAAAAAGGAAAAATGACGTTGTATAGCCGCTGTAAAAATAATAGCCGGAAAAATGTATAAAATTTATATATTTTTTTTGTGTATATATATATATTGTTTATTATATACAAAAATTATACAAGTTTTATACACTTTTTCGGCAACTAAATATAAATAGTTTCTCGCGCAGGCTAAAAGTGATAATACTCCTAAAAAAGTGGCAATTAAATAGTTCTATCACGCACACCGACCTCGATCATGCAGAGAAAAATTCCTTGTGGAAATGAAAGAACAACAAATAGTTTCCACGCGTTGTCTTACTCAATTTTCATAATCTAATAGGAAAAAAATAGTGATATCA
The DNA here is from genome assembly GCA_005239505.1 of Nicotiana paniculata. NCBI lineage: Eukaryota > Viridiplantae > Streptophyta > Magnoliopsida > Solanales > Solanaceae > Nicotiana > Nicotiana paniculata. Next base: position 19,336 of record ML313117.1, on the reverse strand, counting down.
CTACGCATAATGCAAAAACGATAAACGCAATTATCGAAATAAAAAAGAATCATTACATCTCGAGTTTCCTCTTATCTTTATAGCCAAATAAAGGGCAGTATGTATACGAAGTAGGGTACATGAATCGGGTCAGTTCGGTTTTTATCAAAATCAAAACAAATTAATTATATCGGTTTGAATGGTTCGATCTTATCGGGTTTTCGGATTTTCGGATTTTTTGTTATTTAAATATTATTTCAATATTACTTTGTTAAATATTTGATAATAAATATATATTTAGTAAAACTATAAAAAATTGACAAAACATATTATCGATTAAAATATTCTTATAGGAAAATTCTATTAGTAACACATAATAGTTTTTTTTAGTCGTTTGACAATAATTTTTCGTTGATGTACACATCAGTTTAACCGAATTTAGTAATTAAACATAAAACTCAATATGATACATAAATATATATAATTTATTCATATTCGAAAAAGATATAAGAATTTAATAGATCTTAACATATAATATGAATATGAAAGAAGAAAGAGATAGACGCATTTCAGTAACACTAGATAAGAACGTGATCATACAACCCATTATTTAAGGTCAATAAATATGGAGCACTTAATATTTTATTAAAATTTATATCCCGCAAGAGAATCCCAAATATTTCTAAATATTTTTTAAAGAAAATTCTATTTAAAATTTATATGTTTATATGTCGGGTTGTTTCGGATTTTTTTACTCAATACCAAACCAAATCAATGCAAAGTCGAATTTTTTAATCGGTTTGGTTTAACTTTTCGATTTAGTGCGAATATTCGGTTCAATTTACACACCCCTAATACGTATTCCGTATTCACGTAGGGTCCAATAAAGAACCACAACCCAAAAAATATGACATAGGCAGCCTGCCCAGAAGAAATCCTAAGTGGACTGTAGGGCTATATAAGATGGGAACTACTCTATCGACTTAAAATAAAAGGGAATAATACCCTCTGCAGACATATGTATAATTAAGCTCACGTAGACACGAAAACATAAAACAAATAAAGAAAAAAACGTAACAGAGAAAGTATTACCCTTGACATAATAGTTTCGGAAATAAGAGAGTGTCAAAGATCCAACTCCGTAAAAAAAGAAAATAAGGTTTACAAATATTCAACGAAACACATTTAAGGTATCACCCAAGTGTGCATGAGTTTTACTTATAATATTCCACGCATGGTTATTGTTCTTTGGCGAAATGGTTTTTTGGTCACTTAAATTTGTAGGGCTTTTGAAAGTCAATACATGAATTTTAAATTTTTTCATTTAAACACTCGAACTCATGATTCCCTTAACTAATAAACACATCGGACCCTTGAGCCTATGCGCGTGTATTACACATACACAGACGTGTCCATCCAATCAGCAAATGACCAATCCAAAAGTAAGGCCCCACCCAACTAATGACATGTGTAATTTTTAAATAAAAATTGTCACCTATATTTATATTTTTAAAAATAAAAATAAATACAATAAGAAAGAAAAAACTTAAACTCTTCCAGCTTCCTCTTCCCCGTTCCTTCCCATCATCCCCCCCCTCTCCCCCACCTGCAACTCATTCGTCTACTTCCATATCAGCACTCCCTTCCTAGGTTCTTCTTCGTCCTCTCCTCTCTCTCCAAATTTTTCTTATTTTTTTCTAGCTAGGTAGATTGCCAGAGAAATTTTTCAATCAGTACTGTCGCATAATTGGTTTTCTTTAAAGTTGTGACAATTATTTCATTATAATGGCCAAGTGGCATGACCTCCTCAGCAACAGGAATCGATTGGCATTGCTCTTGAGCAATTTGGACCATTCGAACGCCATCTCCGACCAACTGGAGCCCGTCGGAGAATTGCAGGTCATCATAAATGGGCATTCCTACAGTGAAATCTCCTGATTTTTGGTGGAGAACAATCTCTGCGGCTTGAAATTGCAAGATTGAATGGTTAAAAATTGAAAAATAGTCAGACCCAATGAATTGAAGTGGCTTTTCTCTAAATTTGACCCGATGAATTTTTCTATTTTTTAAATTAGTTATTTATTTATTTTTAATTATTTATCATATTCACGCGCTTAATACCGGTGATTAACACGCAATTGGTTACATCAGCTATAATATTGTCACCTAAGCATAGTTAACGGTCAAAGGTGTTTATTAGTAGACATTTTCTCAAGTAGATGTGTTCAAATGAAAAAATTCAAAGTTTATGTATCGACTTTCAAAAACCCTACAAATTTAAGTGGCCAGGAAATCATTTCGCCTTGTTATTTTATTATTTCCTTGGTATCTTTACAAAAATCATATAGTGGGAGTCGAAGTGGACATTGGCTCACTTTGAAAAATGGAAATCAGAACCAAAGACTAACACACGACTTTTTTGATGAGTGCTAATAAGATATTTCAAATGTAATCATTGTTTGGTTCTTAAGTTTTAATGTAGTTTAAAAGAGGGTGAATGAAAAATGGAGGGAAAATGAAATATTTGAGTTTCTCTCCTTGACGAAAAGATATTGTTACGTATTGGGAGAGGAGAAGGTTTTTGATCGGTATATATACAATTGCACTTCTTCTAGCTCTTAAAGAGTTAAGAAGAAGGCAAGCTTCGCGGCGTCGGCGTCGCTCGCTCGGCTTCGGCTCGGTCAATTGATTGACTAATTTTTTGGACCAAATTTATTAAAAGAAATATTATTAAATATCCGTTTTAATAACATAATATTAATATTAAATCCAACAAATATTAATATTAAATCCAACGAAATATTACACTACTAAAAATCCGGTAAATACCGACCAGAAAAACCGACCAACGTTGGTCAGATATAGCAGCTACACCACCTTAAATGGGATACAAACCATAAACCGACCAATAATTTAATTTTACCGACCAAAGTTGGTTGGTGTATTTAAATTATGTTATTTTATTAATTACTAAATTTTAAAAAATACCGACCAAAGTTGGTCGATAAAGAAAAATATATAATGTTTTTAAAAAATTAAAATTTAACAATACCGACCAAAGTTGGTCGTTAATTTGAATTTTGGGTATCCCTTGTTCATTAATCGACCAACTTTGGTCGGTAATTGTATATTTTTTATTTTTTCTTTAATTTTAACCGACCAACCTAGGTCGCTATTGTGCAGAAAAATATTTTTTTATTAGAAATCGACCAACTTTGATCGATTTTCTAGGTTTTAATTTTGGCATAAAATGCCTGCTTTGGCAGCTACACCACCTGCCATCATACCAAAATCTCTAATAGCAATATAATACAACAATAACAACAATCAATAAATACGTTAAAACTAACAAATTAAAGTTCAATTAAACTAAAAAAATCCAAAACCAAGTTAAAACTTATTACAACTAGTTCAAAATTGGTTCTATTTGTCTAGCTCAAAGTATATAAAAGTCAAGGAGTGTTTTCTAGAACATCATCATCATCGTCTGATGAACTTTCATCTACAAGACGATATAGAGAACGATCTTGTGGAGGACGGGAAGAACGAGGACGGGAGGAACGATCATAGGGAGGACGGGAGGAACGCTCACGTGCAGTTCGAGCCTATGGCGATGACTCACGAGACCGGGGCACAGGAAAGCTCCAGTAGATAGGAGAGTTCTGATCTGAGCTTGCATGCCAAGGAATTGAGCATCTCTAACCCTTTCTCTTTCCTTGGCCGCTTCTAGCTCGGATGTGAGCTTTGTCACAATCTCCCGCATAGAGGAGAGTCTCTCCCCATTAAGTTGCTCGCTACGTCCCTATTCCTTGCATTCCACACTTATAGCGATGAAACTTTTTAGTAGGAAGCCCGTATACCTTCCCCCATTTTAGACCGCCAGTAGACTCCATCCATATTCTTTCAGCATCCTCGTCCGTAAGTTGGGTTGGCTCGCCCGATTCACCAGCTGGCTGAGTGCGGATGAATTCCTCCGTGTTACTTTGTTATCGACCCTATACGAAAATTTAAATTGAATTAGTATTTCAAAATTTATATAAAAGTAAATTAAAATACTTAAAGAAAAGTGAAAGCTTACATATACAGTCGAGGCCCGGTCCTCGACCCACCTTTTGTGATCCGTCTATTTCTTCTTCTTTACAATATGCGTCTCCTTGAATAGCTCATCATGGTTCATTGGACGCCCCAACTTCTTTTCCTGAAAATAAATTAATTTAGTTAATAAACAAAATAGATATACTTTTAAAATTAAAATAATTTAAGCAATTATGTACCAATCTTCTTTTTATTGTCCCTAGGCTGGTCGCACCTCCACTGTGCAAGGAGCCTCCCTTCTCATATGCGCGAGCTTTCTTTCCTTTTTCGCTCTTCTCTAAGAACTTTGCGGTGGAAGTGACATTGCATGTCTGATAAAGTCGTCAACCCCTTCTACAAAATCCTCCCGCAATCCCCGCCGATTAGGATAATTCCTATTGTACATCCAGGTACGATGTTCCATCTATACAAATAACACAAGAACAAATTAATTTATTCTACAATTATAAATTAATTAATTTTTTTAGTTAATTCAAGATAATTATTTTTTCCTAATTACACAAACAATTAAATATAATTAATAATAAACTAAAGGTTCAATTTATATCCTAAAAAATTTAATTCATATTCAAAAGATTCAATTCACAAGAACAAATCCTAAAAACTAAATGTTCAATTCATATCCTACGAGTTTAAATATAAACTAAAAGTTCAATTTATATCCTAAAAATTCAACCCATACCCAAAAGGTTCAATTTATATCCTACAAGTTCAATTCATATCCTAAAAGTTCAATTCATAAGAACAAAACCTAACAACTAAAAGTTCAATTCATATCCTACGAGTTTAAACATATACCAAAAGTTCAATTTATATCTTACGAGTTTAAACATAAACTAAAAGTTAGGATTATATTCTAAAAATTCAACCCATATCCTAAGAGTTCGATTCACAAGAACTAATCCTAAACCCTAGATTCTAACTAAACTATTCAAGACAATACAAACTCAAACATTCAATTTATACCATATGTAATCAATTCAATTAAAACAAGACGTAAACCCTAATTTTTTATAAACTACAATGTTAAATAATCAATTGAAACACTAATCAATTGAAACTAATTCATAGTTAATAAACAAAACATTAGATTTATACATAAATGACATAAGTTGTAATTCAAACCTAGAATTTTTAGGAGGTGGAGAAGGAGAGGCGAGGCAGTAGAGGCAGATATGTGGGAGTTAAAGAAATTTTGAGAAGAGGGGTATGAAAAAATGGGGTGTGG